>NJDC01000784.1:99815-109941 GCA_002245475.1 Calephelis virginiensis | reverse complement strand
CGGAAGTATGAGGTGGATACCTATCTTTTTAAAAAATAATGACCAAATCATGACGAGGTACCTAATTAAGTAGTTGGAGTCAGTTTTTGCATTTTACTACGCTTAATTATTTAAGATATTATCTTTTTTTTTAATGACTAATTTGTTGCTCGTAGTTTTTACAACTTCACCAATCTTTGTGGGCCGAGCAGAGTGCTCAGCCCGAGACATTATTATTTAAATGGATTGGACTGTTAACAGCAACAAAGATATATTATCTATATTGAGAAATGACACTACAAATAAATTGAAACACATTAAATGGATACCGAAATAAATTAAAAATTATCTATTTGACTCGGATATCATATCACGTGTAAACGGAACAATTTTGAACAATTGGAACATTCTTTTTGTAGTGAAAACTTCTTTCGCGGCTTTGCGCACTTTTTTTGGAATGGGTAAAAACTTCTAAACCCGCGTCAGGACACGTGACCTGATCGAAAATTCTTAAGACGGCGCAGGGCGCTTGCGCGAATGTTCGTGTTGTCATGTTTGTGTACGATAGCGCAATAAATGAATATTGTATTCTACCACATAAATGATAGTACTTTCATACTGATAATTAAAGCAATTCTTGAAAAATTTTCTCTAACCATTCCAAAATATCAAAACTGCGTTAAAACGTTAATATTCAAGTTTTCATTTCTACTGGCACTCCCGGAGTGCAACCCGTCGTTTTGTTATTGTGTTATTGTAAGGAGAAGGATCGAAAAAAGAAGTGTAATTTTAGCAGAACAATAAAAAATTTAAGGACTTAATTTTCATTGATAAGATAGATCTACATTTGTCAAGTCAGCTAGTATATATATTTAAACTAGCTGTCCCGGCGAACTTCGTTCCACCCGTTCAGTTTGTATAAGGAAAAATAAAAAAGGTATTGTTTTTCCCATCATCCCTGCATTTTTTTTTTACGAGTATGACATTGGCAGGCAAACAAGCAGACGGATTTCCTGGTGGTAAGAAATTCACGCCGCCTAGAGATACCAAAGGTGAAAATGGTGCGTTTCCAACCTTAGGTCGGGATGCTAGGCCTCGAGCAAAAGTAGGTAAGCTTACCGGCTACCTTACCCTCCGAACCGGAACACGTCATGACGTTATGGCGGCAGGAATAGGTAAGGCGGTGTTACCAACCAATCGGGGCGAGTCGCTACGAAACTGTGCCACTTAGTCAGATGTCACGGTGTTAGTGACGGTAAGCCTACTCTCGCCTTTTAGGTGCTGCCCGGCAGGAAGGCAGATGGTCTATCCTGCAAAGGAGCTCGTACTTTATTTTTCCGGACAAACGTTTAGACGGTCTTAATGGAAAACGATGCGATACGCCGGGTCGGCTAGTGTATATTATATGAAAATGAATGGAATAATAAAAAAAAACGAATGGAGCGATTTTACTAAAAAAAAGTTTGCTTTAGTTCAGTAGAAGGTTCTTATGAAATAAAAACCTGGAAAATTTCAAGGAAATTGGGAAAAATAATACTTTAGTCCATACAAACTGAAACAATTATTGAGCAATGCAAAGTTCGCCGATTCGGCTAGTAGTAAATGAAAATGAGTCACCAAATGTGTGGCTAAGTGAAATTTTTTTATGTGATAAAATTGCGAACAAACTCAAGGGTCTTCTGATGGTAAAGGATGACAGTGACTGGCCACTTGAAAACAGCGTTGTTTTTTTAAAAAAAACTCATTAAAAGTTGGACCCAGGAAGCGAACCCAATTGTTTGTATAGGAAAAACAAAAACGAAACTTTTCGCGATTTTTGGGTTAAATTAGTTTCAAATAAGTTAACATAGTCCTGGAGAAGCTGTAAAAACAAAACCAGTTGGTAAATAATGTTATTTCATATTTTTTTAATACATACATTAAATAAAACAGTAAAAATGTTTTTCCTAAAAAATACATAATGGAGTTTCACCAAGTGTCAACGATTGAAACAATTCAAAATAAACAACCAAATTTTAAGTATTTAATGCCAATCCCAAACCACTAGACCATAGATATCACATCTATATAATAAAATAGACCATTTGCCTTTCTGCCAAACAACTCGTTAAAGGCGAGCATAGGTTTACCGTCACTAACACCGTGATATCCTACTAGGTGGTCGAGTTTCCCAGCAACTCGCCTGGTTTGGCACCACCACCTTACCAATTCCTGCCGCCATAACGTCAGTGCTTGTCGTTGACATGTTCCGGTTCGGAGGGAAAGGTAGCCGGTAAACTTTTGCTCGAGTTTAGGCCTCTGGTGGTAACGCACCATTACCACCTTTGGTGTCTGTAGGCGGCGTGAGTATCTTACTATCAGGAAATCTGTATGCTTGTTTGCCTTCCATTATCATAAAAACAAAAAAATATTAGCGAAAACAATAAATAAAACCTAATTTTAAATAGTCGATGCCAATACCGAACCACTAAACCATATATATCACATCTATATAAATAATTAATGAAATATAAGTATTATCAGCACATTAAGTACATAACAAGTATTTCTGGGTTAAATGGGTATTTTGATATGAACAAGTTAGTTGAAACTAGTCCCGTAATTTTTGTAATAGGTAACAACAACCAGTAATTACCGCCTGCTATTGGAATTCCTGCACCTTTCTGACTTAAACTCTAACTTGTAGACCGGAAGGGCAGCATCAGTTTTCCTATTTCATCGAGTACCATAAGATAGTGATATTCTACTGTCATTTTAATTAAACTGATTAATTTTAAGTACAAATATGGACAATAATGTTGTGACGAAGATGAGACTAATCGGATAATTGTGGCGCTGCAGAAATATAGTGTATAAAAATATCCCTGGACAAGTTACACAAATTGAATCTTACCCCAAAGTAAGCAAATTACAGTGTGTTAAGGGTGTAAGTCAACGATTATAACACATAGAAATACTTAAATAGATACCAGAGTTAATTTAATAAACACCCAGACCCGGAAATGCAAACATCTAAACATCCATCACACTATAAAATTGCCTGCCCCTGTCAGGAATCGAACCAGAGCCTCGCGGTTAATCGGTGTAGTCGGCGTGTACGCTAGCTACTCGACCAACGAGGCGGTCAAAATTTATGAAAAAAAATAAGAAGGATATATTAATGAGCCACAAAAACAATACATGGAAATTATAGAAACATTCAATTCAAGGGATATTATAAATTAAAAAAACCGTATCTACTAGTTCAACGAAACAAAAATTAAACGCATAAATAGCAAGTATTATCAGACACCTACATACCTACTTTTCTAATTATATGGCTACGTATATTTACATAAAAAAACATCAATTATTGATATAATTATGAAAGACTAGCTTTTGGCCGAGGCGTTGCCTGTGTCGTTAATGGTCCCTCAGGAATTTTTTTACAGGATAAAAACTATTACATGTGTTAATCATAGTTACCCTCTATACGTGTACCAAATTTCATGAATATCGGTTCAGTAGTTTTTAGCGTGTAAACATAGAAACTTTAATCTTAGATTATGCTGATGCTACGTACCTAAATCTAGCTGTTGAGCAAATAATTAAATTTGAGCGTCTTCAGAATCTCTGTTAGATTCATATTTTTATTGCGTAAATATATACTACACGTATATATAATACACGTTTCCGAAATTCGTGCTAAGCTCAAGTGGATGCCTATCAACATTAGGAACTGCCATATTCGCTCCCTTGCTACTTTATCTTCTTTGACTCATTTGTGTTTAATTAAATAAATACAAAACTTAAATCTCTTCTATAGATAAACGAATCTTTCCTACAAGTAAACTTAAACCTCTCGTATTTAAAGGACAAAATAACACTGAGGTAAAATTCTTCAGGTCAATCAATAATTATTTTATTCAAGTTTCCTCTCGAAACATTTGCTGTCCCGTTATTTTACCTCGCAAGCAGTGAGGCTTTGGAATTCTCTTTCCGTAGATGTCAGGAGAACTCCAAATATTACAATTTTCAGTAATATGAAAAGACGTGAATGTGAAGGAAGCAAGACAGGTTTGTCAGGATCGTGAGGTCTGGCACTCGATACTCTCTGCCTACCCCGTAAGGGACTTGGCGTGAAGATATGTATGTATGTATGTATGTATGAAAAGACGTAATTTTTTACGTTCACTGTAATAAGGGTTGCATTTGACTTTTTCGTCTGTTTTTCCTACAAATACCCGTAATTAGTATCTTCACGCCCATATCCCCGAAGAGGTAGGCAGAGGCACACCCAGGGTACCCACGATTAGCCGAAGACACTTTAGTCCCACAATGTGATCGGTGGCAAGCCTATCGCCAACCGGGCACATATCCAATCCCGAGCAACATTCTTTTATTAGAAAATTGGAAGAACAATATTTTCCTTTTGTTGCCCGACCCGGGATTCGAACCCGGGACCTCATGCAGTCAAGTCCAACACCTGAACCGCTAGACCACAGAGACGATAGAAGAAGCTTTTTTTACCTGTAATTACTTATATAAAAATCAATAATACAATTTATTCCATCTAGTGTTAGATGCATGTTTATGTTTTGAAGTACACCATTGCACAGTATTTTGCTCCATCTTCTTTTATATCCTAGGACTGCCTGAAAAAGATCGCTGACTTGGCTATAAGGCCACCTTTGTGTATCTTATACTTTAAGTTTCATTTCATGTTTTGTGATTTCTCTGTATTTGGCATACATTAAACAGTTATATTCCATGTTATTATTATAATGATAAAAAAGTTTCTTCACGTCCATATCCCCGAAGAGGTAGGCAGAGGCACAACCAGGGCACCCACGACTAGCCGAAGATACTCGTACTAAGTCTCATAATGTCCCATAAGGTGGCAAGCCTATCGCCAACCGTGCATATATCCTATCCCGAGCAACATTTTTTGATTAGAAAATTGGAAAAACCCAAATTTCCTTTTTGTTGCCCGACCAGGGATTCGAACCCGGGACCTCATGCAGTCAAGTCCAACAACTGAACCGCTAGACTACAGAGATTATTATATATTACATTATTATATATTACATTATCATATATTACAATTATATTATATTGTATAATGTTTGCAGAGCACCTGTTTGAACGTCAGATTATTGAATAGTAAATTTATTTTATCTTATACTTTAAGTTTTATTACTTTTTTTATTTTTAATTTGTAATTTATTTAGTGGATATTAATGAGTTATTGGATTTTATTGTATTGTATTTGCTCAGCGCCTGTTTACCCAAGAGCCTGACACGACTCTCTGACAACTTATGACTGATGAATAATTATAATTAATTAAAATTGATATTAAGCTTGATGCGTATTTCTACTTGATTAATTGCAAAATACTATCGTGAAGGCCAAAGCTTAAAGAAAGAAAGAAGGAAAGATTTTTGCCGTAGTCGTCAGGAGAACCGTGTGCTTCTTCGCTGTTTTAAGTTATAAAAAGTGGGAGATTAAAAACTACGCGTGTGTAGCCGCAGGCAGATCCTAGTATAAATTTAAATAGATTAAAAGTCCGTGCCCCTTGGTACATTATCTTATTTGCGTATTTTGTTTAGCATATATGTGTGACGTTTAATGACGTTTTCCCGCCCTCTTGGCGGCCATCTTGATAACATGTTTTCAAATATTTAAAAACAATATTATCATCTGACAAAATATGTTGATACGCTTATCATGAAATGCCAAGATTAATTTTACTTTGAATACAAAAGGATTTTTTGTCAAAACAGGTCAAGCTTTATCTTTATTTTTTCTAAATAATACTTGAAGTAATCTGACCGATCAATTGTAGGTATTTCCGCAAATTTAATGTTACACAGAAATTATTCCTAAAATAACTTCCCCGGCTAGAATTTTACCTTCCTATCTATTTTTGCCACTATAATATCGTCTAATATAGTGTCGCTCTTGGATCAATCTGCGATCCGGGGGGTAAAGTAGGGTGATTATACTTTTTAGACCTGACATTTCAACCTCAGGGACAAGACAATGACGCATACATAAAATCTAAAGAGTGAAGAAAAATCGGATCCCCATTGATTTTTTTGAGTAACTCGAACTTCAGCAATGAAAAATATTTTACTATGAAAATACTTCAAAAAACAACATACTTCACTATGAAATACGACTGGTAGATGTCAAACATGATCAGTTTGACGGACGATTAATGATTTTAGTTATTTTTAATCCCCGATGGCAAAAGAGGGTGTGTGTCTGTTTATTGAATCGTAACTTTTAAACGGATCGAACGATTTCGGTGCAGATTTTTGTTTGAAAGCTGACATGATCAAGATGGCTTTTAGCTATATTACATGTAGGTTTGTCGAACATTTTAAATTTTAGTGTGATACAAAATTGTCTTTAGTTGCCAAATTTTCATAAAAACTTTATCAAATCATCGTCATGATTTTCGATAACAAATTGAGAATGTAAGTAGGTACTTACTTTTATGCGTATCTTCACTCACAGCTAGGGTTGCCAACTCTCAAATGAGCTAACCCGGGAGTTTTTTAAGAAATTAGGAAAAAATAATGTAAATATAAATAATTCATTTATATTTACATTATTTTCAAACAGCATATAATATTCGAGGGGTTCTTATCATAGTTATAAAAAGTTTAACATGAAAAATCGAAGTACATATTTGTTTGAGAAGGCGTTAGATTTGTTTTTGTTGTATTTATATTAATGAGTTTCCATTTAGAAAAAGACAGGAAATATTATTGCATCTCGGGAGCTCGGGGGATTAGCCATTATTACAGGAGTTTCCCGGGTATTCCGGTAGGGTTGGGAATACTACTACGAAATCCCAACATGTCTATATAAATAGCAGCGCTTGTATTTTTTGGTCTAATCTATTTCTATGCTAAAATTAATTAAAACTGGTCCCACCGTTCTAATATATAACTGGTAGGTACAATTATACAGACCTATGTACTCTCGCATTTATAGTATTTTTTTTATGATATTGGAAGGCTGTTTGCCTTTTCAGCAGAGCAGACGGATTTCCTGATGGTAAGAAAATCACGCCGCCGAGAAACACCAAAGGTTGCGTTGCCAACCTGAGGCCGGGATGTTAGGCGTCAAGCAAAAGTAAGTTTACCGGCTACCTTACCCACCAAACCGGAACACGTCATGACGTTATGGCGGCAGGAATAGGTACGGCGGTGGTACCAATCCGGGTAAGTCGCTGCGAAACTCTATCACCTAGTCAGATGTAACGGTGTTACTAAATTTAACTCAAAACTGCTAAACTTGGTTAATTTAAATGGGAACCTCTGAATCAAAACCTCTATTTTGAAAAAGCAACTAAAATAGCTTATTAATTCGTGTAAATTGGATCTTTCCAATTTTCTAATAAAAAAATGTTGGTCGGGATTGGAAATGTGCCCGGTTGGCGATAGGCTTGCCACCTATCACATTGTGGGACTTAGTGTCTTCGGCTAGTCGTGGGTGCCTTGGTTGTACCTCTGCCTACCTCTTCGGGGATATGGGCGTGAAGATACTTTAATTCGTGTAAACTTTTAAATGTTGATAATAGACAGATTAACACTTGACTCTACCTCAGATTCAAGCGATTGATTTTGTGATAAAGTGCGAAGAAATCTCACTGCTAAAATTAGCCCCACTATTAATATTCTTGTGTAATTTCCAAACCGGAACATGATAGTGGAACACTGATTTATGACGCTTAATGTAGATTATGTAAACTGATCAGTCAGTCACCTTCTCCTTTTACATGTAATACATTCCGCATACTTCGAAATCCATGCTATAAGTGTAAAGGAAGTCATAACTAAGTTCGTGCCAATGTAATCCATATATGCATATAATATACACTGAGAATTCCGTAAACAAATTGACTAATATAAAAAAGTACCATCACGGACGTATTTCAGAAATGATAGACTAAATACAACCTCACGACTAGCTAAAGACACTAAGTACCACAATGTGATGTGTGATAAAACCAGAATAATTGAGCACATATTCTATTCCGGAAAACGTTGTTTTTATTAACAAATTGAAAAATCACATTTAATTTTTTTAACCTATTTGGAGATCGAACCTGGGACCTCAAGAAGTCAAGACCAGCACTGAAAGGCTTTTTGAATGGCTATTATGTTTCTAACCTCACGGTTTTCGCAACATAAAATTGTCTTCACCCCTAAAACACAGAGGCGATCATAACATAATATTATTAAATACCTAATTAATGAATCTCCCTATAAATGTCGCAAGATGAAACAAAAAATCCTACAATGTTCAAAAATTCTAATAAAATAACCGCCTTTACATTAAAAGTTTAGACGTTGTTAAATTAAACACTATTTAAAATTGACAATATACCAATAACATGACATACGCAGGTAACGTGCAAGCAAGTTATTAGATGAGAATCTATTTTGAGCAAGTAGTTGGTTAAACTAGTGTTCAACAAGTGTTTAATTTTTGAAGTGAAAACTTCTTAAGCGGCGTTGCGCACTGTTTTTGGAATGGGTAAAAACTTCTGAATTCGCGTCAGAAGTATCTGATCGAAAATTCGCGCTTGCACGAATGTTCGTATTGTTATGTTTATGTACGATAGAACAATAAATGAATGTTGTATTCTACCACATAAAGTGATAGTACTTTATACTGATAATTAAAGCAATTCGTCAAAAACTATTCCCTAACCATTCCAAAATATTAAATATGCACAACGTTAATATTCAAGTTTTCTCTTCTGCCGGCACTCCCGGAGTGCAACCCGTCGTTTTGTTATTGTATTATTGTAAGGAGAAGGATCGAAAAAAGAAATGTTTTAGCAGAACATTAAAAAATTTAAGAACTTAATTTTCATTGATAAGATAGATCTACATCTGTAAAGTCAGCTAGTATATATATTTAAACTAGCTGTCCCGGTGAACTTCCTTCCACCCGTTCAGTTTGTATAAGGAAAAATAAAAAAGGTAGGTAAAGGCAACCCGTCGTTTATTTTTGTAGTAATACGGTAAGCATTTTGCCGTCAGAAGAAACTTTCTTAATATATTCCAAAACCCTTTTCATTGGATATTACGTCGCGATTTAATAATTATTTTTTCGAAAGATAGCAAATTTTTCCGAAAGAGTCCCACGTAAATTTTATCAACATCCTACTAGTAGTTTTCGAGTTCATTTTAATGCATACATTTTTCGCTCATCTTGACGATCCTATCAAAATTTTATAATTATTGATTATTTAATAATATCAAAGACATTATATTTACTAATCTCTGATAATATCAAAAGCTAAGCTACAAATGGTCTACGTTTGGTCGTTCAAAAGTACGAAATGATTTTGACGCATGCAGACACGTCAGACTCATACGTCACGTCACGTTTTTTTTCGCCAGGGCTTAAAATATATTGTGATGTAAATTCCCGAACGTTGGTTTGTTTATAATAATATAAAGAAAAGATAAAAATCTTGTCAAATGTAAAACTACAAAAATATATTTATGTTTGAAATAAGTTGTTCCTGGTATTCATTTGATAGTTGGAAATACCCTGTTATGTTTCTGTTATCTATAAACATATCTAGTAATTTTATTATACTGTTGCATCACAAAATGTTTAATGATAACATAATAAAGGGTTGCGTGCGTGTGCTAACTCTCTACCATATTGAAAATATGTTTATGAAAACAAATATTGGTAAATAGCAACTATGTTATATTACCTACTTCTTATGCTGAATTATGATTAAAAAAAGATAAGAAATTTAAATTTAACATAATAAAAACATACGTACAAAAATTCAACGTATCAAATATATATATATATATATATATATATCAACAAAATATTAAGTTTTTTGTACATTCTCTTAAACTACAAAGAACAACTTCAACTTTGCTTACTTCAGCCTGTTACAATCCACTACTGGACATAGGACAGAGAGTAGCTACGCCTTATGAAGCAATCTACCATTTTTACCATCCAATCGCTACCAGCTTACCAATCTTTTTTCTCAGACTTAAGAAAATATAAGAAATTTATATTTAACGTAATAAAAAAGATACGTGTACAATTTTTCTGATTCAAATATATTATGTGAAAAAAATGTAAAGTTTTTTATCATTGGATATCTTA
>NJDC01000784.1:70518-91537 GCA_002245475.1 Calephelis virginiensis | reverse complement strand
GCAACTGCATCGCGATCGCTTGTTCTAATGGCGGAAAAGCTTGTAAAGCTGGGGCTAACCATTTTCTAAGTTGCCTCACAACAAGCTTTACGTTGACGCGGATTGAATCCGAACTCCGCGGTTGGTCTGTGGAGCTAGGTGTGTTCGCTAGCCGCTAGACCAACGAGGCGGACAAATATAACAAAACGATAAAAAATCTTTAAAGAATAAAGAAAAGAATATAATAAGTTTTCTGCATATCAATTTATAATAGAATTATTATAAATTGATATGCAGAACAATACAATTTATAATATATACAATTGTATATAATATATACAATTGTATATATTATATACAATTTATAATATACAAATTTATAATAGAATAATTGAAAAACTGACGTAAAGTAGTACCCAGAGTGACGGATAAAATGTCAAGTTAACAAAAGTCAATACATTTATGTCAATAAAAATTAAATACATTTAAGTCAATCAAATGTAATACCTCGAAGTTTTTTTTCTAAATGTAAATTCTGTTTTCTTAGGGCAAGGAGTAGTAACTCCTCCTCTACGGTTTTTTTGGCGGAGAATCTCTTACTATAGTTTATTTATTTTAACAAACAAGTACTGAGTATGTCCCTCGCATATTTCCGATACTGACAGAGTGAGAAGTAGCGTTAATGTTACGCTATTGTTTTCATTGTCAAATTGCTTGTCAAATTCTGATTGGTTAAAATTAACTTTATGTTAATTATGTGGACTAATAGCAATGCTATACATTTTTTTTGGTAGATACTCGTTTGTAAAAAAAATAGAGTATAGCTGCTTGGCTGCAGATTCTATGAAGGAGCCAGGACCAAAATCAGGAGGGTCTTACTTAGCATTAAGAATGACAAAGTGGCTGTTAGTTTCTCATGATTTTTTTATTTGAGATTTGCATACGTATAAAAATGGCAGTCGCAATTACAGATGCTACTTTCTATTACTTCCAGATATACCAGAAACTTGGTGGACGCTGGTAATGGTGCTTTCAATATAATGATCATATGTTGGGGACCAAGTCAAGCATCAGCCATCCATGATCACGCTGACTCACATTGCTTTATGAAACTGTTGAGTGGAAGCTTAGAAGAAGTTAGGTAAATAAAATCATTTTTTTTTCGTATTATTATATAGGGAACGTATAGGATAATTTGCTGATGATTAGAGAATCGTGTCACTGTTTTTGCTATGCTGACAGTCCCTTCATAAACGGAACACAATAACGTCGAAGACTAACATATAAAAGTACCGTATTACCAAAGCAGATAAGATGTACAGAAGTCTACTATTGCAGTACTGCATAAAAATAGCTCAACACTCTTTATAGCTCGCATATACATTACATACATACACTAAATACTATTATTATAAAGCTAAGCAGTTTGTTTGTTTGCTTGAACGCTCTAATCTTAGGAACTCCTGGCCCGATTTAAAAAATAAACTTTTAGTTTTAGATAGCTCATTTATCGAGGAATTTATGTTTTTATTTCATCACGCTAAGGACCAATAATAACGGAACGGAACGGAACAACAATAAATAATGTTTCAAAATCGGGGATTTTTTCCCTATTTTTTTCCATACTAACTGGTAGTGACTGTTAATGGCGCTAATTCTGCTGTTCACATACTAAAATTATTTTATCTCTTATCTTTTTCAAATGAAACAAAAACAAAATAGATGGGGCGTTTTAGACATGTCAGATTAGTTTTTTCTATAAATTTTAAAGAAAGAAAAATTTCGCCCCATACAGGATTTGAACCTGTAACCTTTCGTCTCAAGCCGACGAATGCTCTAACCAATTGAGCTACTGAGGATTCAAGTCCCGTGGCGAAATTGTGATGTTTTTAATAAACGTTTTCACAGTTATCGATTAAACGTCTGTAGAAATGACGTGTATCTACGGTCTAATTTGACAGCACTACAAGTGTTTTGTCTCTTTCAGTTACTTTCGTTGAAAGAAGACAGCAATAACTTAAAATTAGTTTAGAGAGTGCGCAATAAAATTACCACCAATGTAAGGCGTACGAAGTTTGCCATGTCGGCAAATGTACATATAAGCCTAAAGTTTAAGTGAGAAGCAGTTTCCGCTTGGCATTAGTAGAGATATGGTTTAATAACATTTGACGCATGCTGCACAGAATCTAAAACCTAGAGATGACTAGCTGCAGTGGTATAATGCAGTAGCCTATAATGCTATATCATTACCAGTGGTCGATTGGGTCATCAGATCCCGAAGCTATGAAATGTTAAAAAGTTCCATTTGTTTATTTTATTCTGGTATATATCGAACATTGTGAAACACTACAGAGACTTCTTTCCTTGCCTCAAAATTTGTGAATTCCTTACCAACCCAACCCTCCTCTTCTTCTCTCTCCTTCTCAGCAGCAGCCGCAATCCCTATCAGCAACTATTACACAGAACAGAATTATTGAATGAATGTTATCAAAAGCACAGAATATATAAGACTACTGTAGTTCAAAACTAATTATCATTTTAAAATAAAGTAAGTATTAAATTGGCTTGGCCCCGACTTCAAACTTATTAGTAAATGGCACAAATAAATAATAGGTAGAATAAAATTAATATTAAATCTTTATTATTTTTTATTTTTTAGTTTTGTAGTCGGTTTTTATTAAAGTAGTTATTTTTATATCAATTTCTGGCATACTGGTCGTATGTTTTCAGATTATCCATTCCTTTGTAAGTTTGCTAAACGACTCTTTAATAACGAATGGATTTTGATGGTTAGTTTTGGAAGGTATGACTACGGGTAGTTGTTTTTGAGTTATACTTAAAAACGTCGAGTTATACTTAAAAATCTAAATCTGTACCCACTGTATTGGTCCGGTTCCTCTGAGTAGAAAATACCATCTACTGTCCTGTCTGGCAGCTCGTTAGGCGAGTAAAAGGCGAAACGGGTCATTAACAACAAGATCACTGGTTGTAGAGTGCGGTTAGGGATCCATCGCCTTGCCTATTCCTGCCACCAGTGTCATGTTCGGTCTAAAGAGTAGGGTAGCGGGTAGCCTTCCACAATTGGCCTAAAGCCTCGGACAGAAGAACGCGACGCACCTACAACATCAATGGTGTCGATAGGCCAGGGTTATCTCTTATCATCAGGAGAGCCTTGTGCTTGTTCGCTATCTTATCACACGAAAAAAAAAGGATTTTGCATTTGAATTGTTATCGACAAAATTTGTCTCTAGATTTTCATAGACGTTAACCCTTCAAAATCAAGATTTTCTCCCATCTTTGATCTGAATCTATACTGTGATATCTTTTTGGGGTAATACAAAGATGAGGACGCCTCTGTGGTCTAGCGGTCCGGCGTCGGACTTGACTTCTTGAGGTGCCGGGTTCGATTCCCAGGTCGAGCAACAAAAAGAAATTGTAGTTTTTCCAATTTCCTAATAAAAAAAAAGGTTGCTCGGGATTGGATATATGTCCGGTTGGCGATAGGCTTGCCATCTCTAACGTTGTGGGACTTAGTGTCTTCGGCTAGTCGTAGGTACCCTGGTTGTGCCTCTGCATTCTTCTTCAGGGATATGGGCGTGAAGATACATGAAAATGACCTTATTGTTATTGCAGTAAGATCATCTTTATGCATTGCCACATTTTATTATTTAAATAATCAGCAGGATTATATATATACTAATATTATTAAGCTGAAGAGTTTGTTTGTTTGGATGCACTAATTGCAGGGACTACGTGCCCGATTTGAAAAATGCTTTAAATGTTAGACCGCCCATTTATCGAAGAAGGCTGTAGGTTATATTATATCATCACGCTAAGATCAACAGAAGGGGAAATTGTTTATATAAATAATCCATGACAATATTATAATACTATAAATGCGAATGTTTACTTGACCATCTGTTACGCTTTCACGTCTAAACTGTTGAACAGATTTGGATGAGATTTGATATTACCTGCATAAATTACGATTACGACTTAGAATTACGACTGAAAATTCTGAATTCATACATAGGCTACCTACTGTTTTTTTTTATAAATCAACCCCGAAACTATTATTATATGGGATGAAAGTTTGAATGTAATGCCGTCGAAGTCACGGGTAAATAACTAGTATTGCTTCTTCTTTTATAAATATGGCTTTCGATCGTTTTTCACGACTACTTTGCCAATGTCAAGTTAGTTAATTCTTATACAGTCATGTCATTAGTCACTATGTACAAAGACATGTCAGGTCAGGGTCTTGAGTAAAGCGGTGGCTTTGTTACTCAAGCTCATCTAGGAGATTTGACGGCACCGACTTGTTACGAAATAGACGATACACTAATTTCTTAAAGATTATTTCATTTGTGCACTTTTACTGAACAAAATAAATTCCCACCTAAATTAACCAGTTCCACTCAATATAAACACGAAATTCAATAATAATGAAAAAAATCCGGCCATCTTCATTCACGATTTGCACACCGTGTGAAGTTTTAAAGTCAACTAGAAAGATAGGATAGCTTACATATCAATTTATGATTAAAAAAAATTATCATCCTTGCGAAGCCGGAACAGACAGCTATTTATCTAATAAGTTGTCTAACGGCCAATATTAATAATCAATCCTAATCCAAAACTTGCTGTCCAAGATTGATATTTTGATCCATTTTTATGGTATCGCTTGCCAATAACATATCTGTGGACAGGATAAACATGGCAATTAGGTATGGGGTAAGCCGCCGGATACGCAGCTATCTAGATTGCTTGAAATCCATTAGATTGAGATACATTATTAACATTGGCCGTAAGTGGTACCACATGAACATTTTTCGGGATACAAACTATCTTATGTGTTAATCCAAGTTACCCTCTATGTGTATATAAAATTTTTGGTGAAGGAGTAACAATCAAATAAACAGATAAACTTTCGCAATATTACTCAAAAAATACTATTAGGATGTTGATAAAATTTATGTGGAATCATTTTGTAACCATTTGTTAACTTTCGTTGATAAAGTTTCGACACGGCACCCAATAAAATAGTTAGAGTCGGTTTTTGCAGTTTTACTGCTCTAAAGTATTATTACATGAAAACTTGTAGTTTTTTAATGTCACAAAGAAAAAAGCACATGGCGTGATATGGCTCTCTTGGGAGACAACTGTCATCTAAAGACACCAAAAGAGACTCTTAGGCCTTTGTCACACTAGACGGAAATTCCGTCGCCGAACTTCCGTTGCGATAAATCCGTTATTACACATTAACGACCGATCTTCCGCGTGGTGTGCTCGTTATTTGTATTTTATATGCATTAACATGTATTGGCGTTCCACCGCGGACGTTCGGCGTCGGAATTTCCGTCTAGTGTGGCAAAGGCCTTAAGCTCCTTTGAAAAATGTGGACCATCTTCTTTCCTGCCAAGCAGGTTGTACGACACGAGCGTCGATTTTAGTCACTTGTCACTATAACCATCCTTGATTTGGTTATGGTCATGTTAGTTATGACCAGCATTACGACAATTCATCCATTTTAACAGAGCCGGATTAAACTTAAGGCAGAGTAGACAGCTGTCTAGGGGCCCAGGATTGACAGGGGCCCACTGCAGTCCGCAAAAAAAGTTTTATGGATCGAAAATGATAATCAACAACACTATTATTTTTTTCAACGCATGTAACACTTTACACATACAGAACCATCTAGTATCTAATCTAATATTAGAACTAATAGACTCCTTCGGAACGCAACTGGACCTCATTCACGTTGGGGGAATCCCCGATTCGTTGGGTGCGTTCTGTAAGCTTCCGTAACGGGATAATAATTTGTAGCGCAATACCTAATTCGGAAACTTTCGAAATTAGTTAATTACAATATGTGAGTTTTGCGATTAATAGGTAAAGAAAAGGGACCCGAAAATTGTATTACCTACAGGCCCATACAGGATTAATCCGGTTCTGCATTTTAATAGTCGATAAACTACCTACGCACCCAACAATATGAAAGCTATAAAAGTACTTGAAATGGACATATTAATAATAATTTAATAATTTAGCGATTTTGTGTTTCATTACAGATTCGAATGGCCTGAAAATTGTGAACCAGATGTGATTAAAACCTTGAAAAATAAACCAGTAAGACGTTGCTGTTCAGAAAGTGAAGATTCAATTTTAAATGACAAAATGGAGGATAAATGTGACAGATGTCAAAATGGCCGTGATAGGGAAAATGACAACGAATATGATTCTCAAAATATGGAAGAAGTTGGGAGAACGAGGCTAGAAATAGACGATGTTTGTTACATAAATGGTAATATAACTGCCTAATATCCCAGTGGAAAGCGACACACCTTTAACATCTATGGTATCTATAGGCCAAGTTCGTCTCTTACGCGATACTGCAGCAGGGAGCTCACAGATAGGAAGCTACAAATTTTGACTGGATGATACAATTGTTGACAGATGAGCCTGCCAATTCTCTGTCTAATTCTTCTTTTTATGACGTCCTTGCATAGAACCTTAGACATCTTAGAAGTCAATTCGTACTTGTCACTGTCGTATAAATAATTAAAAATGTTAATAATACCCAATGATTTAATTTTAAAATCTTTGTGATTATTTTTACTAGCCAGTCTAGTCCTTGCTTTTTAACCACGCCTGTTCTGCCGACAAGTAACTGTGTTGCTAAAGAAACATGGACCGAAATATAAAAAATAGGAAGTTGACCCAGTAGGAATCAGGGTCCAGGTTACCAAATCGGTCAAATCAGTCGCTGGGGTAATATCCGAGAAAAATGTCAAGAGTCTCAAAAACCGATATACTTGATTGAATAGATGTAGAGGAACCTAGGCAAGTCAGTAGGACATTGACAGTGATATGTGTCATATTTTGCCCTGGATACTTTTTATTCGACGGCGATGCATTTGGCTGAAGCTAGGTTCCTATATAAAACGTAATACTATACCGTAATCCTTTAGTATAACCATTGGTAGTTTAAGTGACGAAGCGTTGCTCATAGTTACACAAAATCTTTGGATCCCTTTTTATGAAATTAGCGCGGATGGAGGAGTATGAAATGGCACACTTACGGATAAGTGCGGAAGTAGTTTTTAACAATTATGCTTAGTGCAAAAAAAAGCATCTTCACGCCCATATCCGCGAAGAGATAGGCAGAGGCACAACCAGGGTACCTACCCACGACTAACCGAAGACACTAAGTCTTACAATGTGATAGGTGGCCTATCGCCAAACATTCCCAATCCCTTGCAGGTTTTTTTTTTAATTAGAAAATTAGAAAAACCCAATTTTCTTTTTGTTGCCTGACCCGGGATTCGAACCCGGGACCTCACGCAGACAAGTCCAACAACTGAACTGCTAGACCACAGAGGCGATTAGATTAGGTTAGAAAGTGCATTAAACCAAAAATAACATTACACATACTTCCATGCATAGGACACAAACAAATAAATATATTTATGATAACGGTAAAAAATCACAGATGGCGCACAAACAACGTTTATAAAGTTTGGCGCTTCTTATCAAAGAGATATTAAAATTTATAATGGTTGAATTTCGTCCAATGGGCGACCACTAGTAATTTTAATTATGTTAATAACGTGATATGGTTATTCCAGATGCCCTCGGACTACATCGTATGGAAAACCCGTCACACGTAGATGGAGCAGTGTCCCTCCATCTTTACTGTCCTCCATTTGACAGCTGCCGGGTGTTCGATTCCCGGACAGGGAAAGCTACTGAAGTAAAAGTTACCTTTTGGTCTATGTATGGGAAAAAAGTGAAAAGGGTACGTATTCTTTTCTTTGCAGTTTGGAAAGTCAACTATCTAAAATGATTTCCTGTTTACAGTACATTGTGAATCCGAGGCAAGTAGTCTTAAAATTCTTGTGTAGGAACGCTCTCTGTTTACATTATCTTGCATATTTGAACACAAAAATAACCAGTATTTTTGCATTATGGCGACAAGTATAGAGCAATAATTCGAATTGTGCAGAAAAACTACAGATTTTTCCAACTATTTTTATCTTATTTCGGATTATTTCTGCTCATTATAAAACTAAACGAAATACCCAAAGAGTATATAAATACTACGTAATAAGAGACGGGACTTCCGTAGATACATAGCAAACCCGAATTTTGTATAAAAACTACTTAAAGTGACACATGTCACTTGACATAAAATGGTGAAAACGTATAACCCGTATAATTTAAAAGTCATTCAGATATAAGGCAACTAGTGTCATATAAGCGAAAAAAACATAACAAACTTATTTTTTATATGAAAGTTGCGCCAAACTGGAAATACCAACCAGCAGTTTCTAACAACTTCGCTGGAAAAAAATTAGGAAGCACATCGGAGTCGGAGTTCCAGTTATTGGAGCTGAATTTTTGGGCGAACTTTGGCGCACCCTGATAAAAAGTGTGAAGATACGTAGATAATAATAGGATAACTTTTATTACGGTTACTTAAATTATTACCACATGAGTGAGAGATTAACTTTGAAACACTAGGGAAGCATATTAAAAAGTTTCGTTTTTAAGTTTTTTTTTTCTATATGTTCACAGGTAATAGAAGCTAATGCTGCCAGTGAAGAATAATTATGTAATCAAAACGTAAGAAAATGAAGTGTTGTAAAAAAAAAATTGTTGTACAAAGCACAATCTGTCGCGATAGAGCAAAGGTTTCCAAATTTTTAGATAATGGAACAGATATTCTTTATTTTATGGAGTCCTATATTAATATAATATAGAGCAGACACTGCAGTTGAAAGACTAAGAATAATATTAAAAATAAAACACTATTTTTAAATAGATTTTTTTATCTGTACTTTTACTACTTATCTTTTAATAACTTATTTAATTTAATGCTACTATAGATGAGTAACTAAGCGACCACTGTTATTTTTCAATACATAACAAGAATAATTTAACAAAAAACTCGAATAGGTCTATGTTTTGGCGCCATCTAGTGATTGAATGGTTGTAGGTTTTTCGCAATTATTGATTTTCGTGTTATTCTTTTGGCGGCATTTTGTAATATCTATATATTATACGTGAAGAAAAAACTTTGGACCCTTTTTACGAAAATTGGGCTGAAAGAGGAGTATGAAATTTGGCACACTTATAGTTTATGTGTAGGAGAAGTGTAGAACGCTAACATTTTTAAATGATAATGTTTATAAAGTGCATTAATTCAAAAAATAAAACTTTACATACGTACTTGCATGCATTTGACACACACCAACAAATATATTGATGATAACGATAAAAAATCACAGATGGCGCACAAACTAATAATCATACAGTTTGGAAACAAAGTAGTTGGTCTTGAGAAATGAAGACGGCGTTCTTACCAACAAGATATTAAAATGTATTATGGTCGAGTTTCGACCAACGGGCGACCACTAGTTTTATTAAATTAACTAGTGCATCGTGTAATTTACTTTCCCGCAAAATCTCCCTAAATGGGCTTGAGTTAGAAGGCCACAGTTTTACTCAAGACCCTGAAATGTCTAATTTTGAATAATTAAAGCCCGATCTTATTCAATCGACTAACTTGATGCAAATTTCAATTTGACTAATGGCATATGTTACTGCTCATGCCAAAAATAGAAGATAGATGAAGATAGAATTTGAAAATTGGCCGCAAATATTATCTACTTGACAGTAAATAAACCTAATGACTTTTGTACTGAAATTTAATAAATTAAGAATAATTGACTGATTAATATGAGATTTTTATCTAAAATACCTTCTTGTTGAAATTTAATATATTTTATATACCACTAAAAATGTATGTATTTTATAATACATAACGTACGTCCTAAATACCAGTTTAGTGTAAGGTGATCATAGGAACTCCTGCAATTCCCAACATTATCTTATCGTATTTGACTTAGTAGATGGTTTTGAAAAGCACTTCTCAAGCCTACTGTTGTGAAGAGTGCTTCCAAATAAAATCTTTTTCAAAAAATGTGTTCTTGTGAAAAACTTACAATGTTTATATTAATAGGAAATGTTGTAATTTATGCATTTGTATAGTCTAAATTGTAGAACTATTGTTAATATTTATTTTAAGATGTTTATTTCTTAAAGATTTACTTAAATCATAATTTTAAAATGTTGTTTTTTAATTGTTAATAAATATACACCTATTATGCCAAATGTTTTTGTTTTTATTTATATTAGAATGCAAAGAAGGTAACGAATTTCCTGAAATATAAAATTACGTCGTAGACTATTAAAGTGGCGAAGACCATTCTTAGGATACTGTGTTAAAGTAATATCATCCGCAATTCCACCCTTCTGAGACAGGACAATAGCTTAAAAATAAAGAGACCATATTATGTAAAACGGTAGCACTAAGACGGCCGAGTTGGTCACGGCGGTAGTGATATACAAATCGACGCTCACCTTAAGTACAATACAGCTGTTGCCCTATACTGTAAGCTTCTAATCTGTAAGCTTTCTCAACCTAGAATTTAAGATATCTAATATCCAATAGTTCTAAATAATCAACTGAATGATTCGCCTTCGAGTGTTTATACAGGGTGACTTTGATAGGACTGGCCAAATTTTAATTTAAGGGGTAAAGGCTTAAGTGGTAATGCATTTTAAATATTATTACCAAATTGTAATATTTACTTTTAGAAACATTTAAAACATTCCGAAAAAATGCTTCACTTGTTGACACGCTACCTAGTACGAATCATGACGTCACCAGCCTGCAAATGGGACTGCAGTAAGTGGGAGCCAGTTTTATGCATCTTGTATTTTGCACCGAATAAAAATTGTAAATTGAATTTTTTTTATTTAAGTTTTTTCATATACTAAAAGTGTTATTCCGAAGCAATTCTCAAAATTTGGCTTATGATTTAGATGTAACCCTATACAGCATTACAATAATTTTCCCCCCATGTTAATCATGGTCCGCTGTGTAGAATATCCACGCTGCCTCTTTGCCTGGCAGCTCGGATGAGGCGAGTATAGGAAAAGAGGTTCATTATCAACAAGAAAGTATCCACTGCTTTATATCTCCTACCGTTAAGTTTCCGTCCGGAGAGTAGGGTAGTCTGTTGATTGCATAACAGGCCTAACATTTCAGTAATCTGACATCGACTCTTGTATAACAACTCTGGTGTTCTATGTTGCCTTGGTAAAGATACTTTACTTTAATCCGACGTCGACTCTTGTATAACAACTCTGGTGTTCTATGTTGCCTTGGTTGGCTTTTCCCATAAAGATGGGCTTGCAGTTGCTCGCAACATTCTTAAATAAAAAACCTATACCGGTCACCAGGAAACACAAAAATAGATATATCATCATAGCATCCGTTCTCGCCATTATGATGTTCCGTGCAAAATGGTAGTAATCAAAGATCTCATCCAAGAGATGGAGACGCCTCAGTAATATTTGTTTTAACAAATTTTAAAGAAAGAAAAAAAATATATATAAGCCAGCATTTGAACCTACGTCCTTTCGGTTCTCTCTAATGCATGCTCTTACTATTTGAGCTATCGAGGATTCAACTCTTTGTAGCGATTTTTTTTAATTTTACTGCATCTGTCAGCGACAGAAGTAAAGGTGAAGATTCAGTCTGATTTGATTTTTTTTCTATTAACAAGTGGTAAAATTAGAATATTTATGTTATGTATGTCTCTCATAACTGTGGCCTGTTTGTTTAATACATTTTAACAAAAAGAAAGAAACATATTATGTCTCTAGTATTTTCCGGTAACTCTAAATGCTATTGGAAGTTTATATAATGAAAAGAAAGGTTATCTCATAAAAATTTAATATGTTCGAAATTTACACAACTTACGAAGGTTGAAAAACTTATTTATGGCTTTTAGTTCTAGCAATGTCCTTGTGTACTTTGGAAAGGTATACTAAATCATCAACCTTGTTCCAAGGGATGAAAAGTTTGAGTCCATCGCGCTCTGCTGTGGATTGAACCTCTGACCTAACACAGTCAACATTGCAAGCAAAGTCACATGTATGTGTATCTTCATTGAATTGTAAACCTTCAGAACAAGTTCCTAAGACTTTGTCTTGTCCGACACATCTCCAGAATTTATCACAGTCGGTCTCATGACGCCAGTATGGTACGTGGCAATCTTCTACACAAGGATTCCTTTCTGGCTGAGGTGGTGCTGGTTCTGGGCATTGGCATCCATTGTTGTCTTCCTCACTTTCTTCACACTCTTCTTCTTCTCCACAATTGCATTCATTGCTGTCTCCTCCATTTTCTCCACTACCTTCTTCATTTTCGTCACTTTCACCACCATTTTCACCGCCACCACCACCATTTTCTCCACTTTCGCCACCGTTTTCACCACCATTTTCTCCACTTTCGCCACCGTTTTCACCTCCATTCTCTAATAAAAGAAAATATTGTCTAATTAAGTAACTGTTTATTGAAAAATTTAGGGTAGGTAATTTTACCTGAGCTAGTTATGGGATTTGTAATTTCAAATAGGTATGATTTAACTAATTCTGTACTATGTACTTCATATGTCATGTATTGAAAATATAGGCGAGGGAGTTTAAACTAACCATCGTTTTCTTCAAGTCCCTGTATGAAATGTTGAGCTTTTGACAAATACATCTGATACCAAATCCTTGTTCACTAATTACCAAGCTTGTGTCTTGTCTATGTTTGCCTAATACGACATGTCTATTAATAGTTATGAATTAGTAGAAAAGGCACAGAAGTCGATGTGAGCTTTCCATAAAAATTGATTTTGAGATCTGCAACTAGTACAGTTCATCCACATTGACCTACCACAGGGAGCAGTTTGCAGACCTCTACTATTTTTGGTATTTGTTGTAGCCTGTCAAACCGATTCTTTTAAATACAATGATAATTATTTGATTGAGAGGTGATTACCTGAAGAACAATCTTCTTCACCGTCCTCGCATTCGCATTCTTCAGGTTCTGGTTCGACGCATCCTACGATGTGTGCGTGTTCACAACGCTGAAATAAAGAGAGATTATTTATTTAACAAATGTTATCAAAACAGATCGTAACGTTTCTCGTAATTTCATGTTAGTTATATTAGCTAACCTTTAGCTAGAATGACAATAAGTTTAGAGACTACCATACTCTACCCTACTAATCAATGGACAACATAGGCCTTGTACCCCTACGGGTGAAAGATAGACTAAAAATGCTACTTAATCATACAATGTCAACAGCCAATTATATGGCTGGTATACTTCGACAAATATTGAACAATGGTAAAAATTGTTTTATAAAATATTATAAAAAAGAACATGTTTCGAGTTTCCCAACCCTAAAGACCAGAGACTTTATGAAGTCAACACCAATACTGGACTACTAGACTACAAAGGCATTATATGGAAGAGGGTGAGACAGTGGTTTTGTGGTGACAATCTAAATTTATCACCTAACGAACTTTTTCTTAAATCTTCAATTTTGAATATTTTGAGGTTTTTAAATATGTTTAGAAATAAAGATTACCTGTAATTCAAAGCTGAATTGTGTTCCTGGAGCGCAAGGCATCTCTACATAGTTTCCATGGACACACTGGTAGAATCTATCACATTTGGTTTCGTGAGGGAACAGCTGCTCAATTCTGTAGTCAACTGGACAGCCATTCGGGTGTCTCTCAATACTGTCGGGCTCTTCTCCAGGTCCTGGCTCTGGCACTGCCTGTTCTATTTCAGGATGGATGCAGGTTTCATTGTGAACACAGACCTGTAAATAGTAAACAGATTTTTATGATAAAACTTGCAAAATAATAATAAATACAAAATAATTGTTTTAAGTTTTAAATAAAATTAAAATGCAATAAAACTGCTAATAAACGCCTAAAATTTTTGACATCGTCTTAAAAGTTTGATTAAGAATGGATGAATTTTTCGAATTCCTTGTGGTGGGATGTCATGATAAGATTCTGTTTTGGAGAACATAATATAACCTTCTCCTTTTTTTCAAGTCGATTAAAATTGTGTGAAAATTATACATTAATATGGGTAAAGTATTTTACAAAAGTAAGTCTCCTTTTACAAGTTTTACATTATCCCAATGTTAAAATAATATTATCATAAAAAAATAGTTCAATGCCTTATTTTCTAACTGATTTGTTATATTAAACCTTGGACGTAATAACATTATGTACATGGGTGCCGCCCAGGAGCTAACTTCTTCCAAGTTTAAAAAAATGTTAAATTTTGGAGAGACAAAGCAAAATGCGAATAAACTGGCACAAAGACTTATAGCCTTCTTTAAATTTTTATCATATCTAAATTATATCTAATATATATAAATCTCGTGTCACAATGTTTATCCTCAATGGACTCCTAAACCATTTAACCGATTATAATAAAATTCGCACACCATGTGCAGTTCGATCCAACTTGATAGCTTACATCTCAATTTATCGCGGGCGAAGCCGCGGGTAACAGCTAGTTGTCATATATAAAATCAAATACAATATCCACAATACAATGACCATTAGTTTTCCTAGAAGGATTAGGGGATGGAAGAAAAATTTTATTCAGTCAAAAAAAACATTTCCTCTTAGTAACAAACAAAACTACATTTTTGATAAAATCTTTTAGGAAAACAATGGACTACGTCTTATTTAAATTGTCGTGTAATATGATAAATTTTATCAACCGCATATAAACGTATACCTGATTATGATAAAGACGATAACAGTAGCAGTTTAAGGTATTTTATTGTGCAAATAAAAGGACACATTTTCGTCAAATCAGAATTTTGATTGAGTGGTCGTTTAAAGATAACATAAAGAAATACTCCATGTTGGTCCAGAACTTTAAATAAGCCAACAGCTTTCTATACCAAACACGTTTGTTAAACACGAGCTTTAATTTATTTGCCACTAGCTCTGTAACTATCGGAAATAATGCTTGCTGTTAGGCATATATTTTAAAGTTACCGACTGTAATAAAAGGTAGAGGTTAGATGCTTTATTTATATTGTATGTGTGTCTGTCAATTGTGAACTGATTTTAAAATTGTTTATATGTTTAAAAAAGCCTACTACCAAGTCTACCTGTTAGCACCAAGTCGGGATCTCGTGATGGGATCCCAAGGGATTAAAAAAAATCGCGTATTTTTGATGTAAGCACTTAGACGATATCAAAAACTTTTGAAGATTTTTAACAGTAAAACTTCACTTAAATGATTATAAAAGTCGTTGATGCATGCATAGCAAAAAAAAACAGCAAACAAACAAATGCAAAAATGTATACGGTTATGTCATTACTTTCTTTCAGAATATCAATCTCTACAAAATAATAAATATTGACTACGAAATTTATTTCAAACATATTATTATCAAGTCGGTTTTATACAAAAGAAAGATTAAAAATGAACATAAAAGAAAATTAGTAAAAGCTTTGTAACAATGACTAAGTTATAAATTATATAGGTATATTAGAGTCTACCGCTGACAATTTATAAGTAATGATTCCATATTTTTAATTGAAATTTTATTTCATCCTAAGTACACAATAACACAAACTAAATCCTCTAACATGTGACAGAAGCCCTCAAATGACTTGTGGTTACATGTTGAAAGTATCTATCAACATCAAAAAGAAAGAGACAGAGAGAGACTAATTAGTTGGCTAACATAGAATGTATTCAAGATGAGTACAAGTTAGGTATAGTAAGTAGTATGTACCTAATATTTAAATTTTGCGCTTCGGCTATTATCGTCAAACTTCGCAAATCCGAATGTATTTTAAAGATATATCTATAAAGAGTTGTTGTTACATAATTAAATAATAGGTCCGCCAATTTAAAAATAAAAGTGTAAAAATTGTAAAAAGTGTTAAGCCGAAGTGCATAATTTAAATAATAGTACTATACATATTATTTCAATGTTATTATTATGTTATGTTATTTCCTGCTCTAAGCAAAATAGGTTACGAAGGACTAATTAATTACAAATTTTAATTTTATTTTATTTCTATTGAGCTTTTATCGATTTATTTTTTTATGGTGTGGTGACGGCCCATAGGCCTATGCTTAAATTGGGCACTGAGAATAACAATAGATCTTGATATATCCACCTAATTTGTAAATATGAATGCTTTTCTTTATTAAAAAAAAAATGTGAACTACTAACTATTGCCCGCGGTTTTACCCGTGTGGTTAATAGTCCTTGATCATTTTTTCGGGATAAAAACTATCCTCTGTGTTAATCTATGTTACCCTCTATGCGTGTCCCAAATTTCATGAAATTCGGTTTAGCGGTTTTTGCGTGAAGGAGTAGCAAACAAACAAACATACAAATATACAAACTTTCGCATTTTTAATATTAGTGGCATTGTTTGCGTAAGTTGATGACGTGATTAAATTGGACTAACTACCGTTTTAACGATAATTTTTACTTCAAAAATACTTGAAACTATTAGTTTCAGAAGAGTTAAACAAAATGTGTGATAGTATCATAAATAAACTTAAATTTAATAAATTGTGTCTTATATTTTACTAACGGCCCTCCCCGGCTTCGCACGGGTATATAATATATAAAATATATAAACGTCAAAGAACAATTTATGTTTATTAGAAAACTAGTCGACGGACCCAGCAGACTTCGTATCGCTTAAATTGATGCTCCGATAGTAGCGCAGTCTACCGGACCCAATGTAAAACATTTCAAAATCAACGACCACATATAAAAAAAATATTTAATTTTTTTTTTCAGTGGACCAATTTGTGAATTTAAACCATTCTCGAATCCCATTCCAATCCCAATCTCGAACACACACAAAAAAAACATCAAAATCGTTCCAGTCGTCTAGGAGGAGTTCGTGACAATCACACGAACAAAATAAATAGGTATATATTAGAAAATTTAAGCAAAAAGGTCACGCTTTTTGTTTATTGTTTAAAAACGTCATCGACCACCTAGAAGCGTAGCTATTTCAAGCGTATTACAGGAAGCCCTGATTCAATTATCGACTACCTAAGAAGATAATACTAGATAACAGCTTGTTTGTGCTCAAGGATTGTGAAGATAATATTTTATTGTGTTAATCATAAAACAACAAATATTTTGTTGGAATAATATTTTACAGGGGTTGTTTTCTTACATTCTTATTCAAAAAGCGAATTACGACATTTAGCTATGCGTTCCTTGCTACAAGCCATTTAATTCATAAACAATACCTACTTGAACATTATTATGAATTGGATGGCCTGACCCAAGAAACGCATAGCTAAATGTCGTAATTCGCACACATTACTTGGCGAAGTATGCTTCTTGAAAACGGGTGTTAGCATTAGAAAATTTGTTTGATAGTTAACATAAGATTAAATAAATTATTTACTAAAAGTAGGCACGTAATTAAATAAATGAAAAGGCCTTTACAAGTAACACAAATTGAATTTAACCACAAAAGACATAAGCCAGTTAAATGCTTGTACTATGGACGTAGCTAAGGATATTAATACATATAAGTACTTTAATAGATACCATAGTAAATTTAATAAGAACACCCAGATCAAATTGTAAGCAACTTGCACAGTACAGGTAGGTACAGATTCAGAATCTATGAATCAAAGTTGAGTTGCCTATAAAGTTAGTTTTAGTTGCACCTATTCGCTATTGAATTTTTAAATAAATATTATAATTAAAACAAGCTCTATAGCTACAATCCATAATGTAATTTAAGGATAAGTACATCTATGTACTGAAATGATAGATTATTTTAATTTACTAAATATGTTGTGACATATACTAGTAAAATTTCGCGCCAAATTACAGTGACACTGACATTTCTATAATTTCCGACGCGCCACTAGTGCGGAGATATGATTCTAGTGAAGCTTTTTTTTGGAATGACTAATATGTTGCCAACCTCGCGGTTTTACACCTTCACCGGGCTTTAGTTCTAGTGAAGGGAGTAATGCAAAGCCGAATAATAGCTATCTGTATAATACCTTATGACAACAAAAACAATTATAAAAAGCTTAATAAAACATTTATATTACAAAGTATAAATGACAATAACACGACCGGCATGTTTTTTTTAAGTATCAGAATATAACAATTGGGTTGTTGATACAAGTATAACCAAATCATTAAAAACCCAAACTGGATATGGAATATATCCCATATTATCTGATATTTTTCTTTAGATTTTAGCCTATACCTTAGTATTTTGCCATTAGTCAAGTAGAAATTTGCATAATTCTTATATCTATTTTATTCAATTATAATAACTCATACGTCGTCAGTAAGTCATGTCAGGCTCTTGGGTAAAGCGGTGGCCTCATTACTCAAGCTCAGGTAATGAGATTTGGCGGCAACGAGAAAATACAAGATACGCTAATTATTTCTTCATGATTATATCATGTGTGCACTTTCACTGAATAAAATGCCATCAAAATTGACTAATTTCCCTCAACATCAACACAAAATTCAATAATTATGAAAAAACTTCGACCATTTGTTCTCTCTATGGCGCCAAAACTTTTATCTGATATTATCTATTTTTTATCTGACAGATTATCCTCTACACACAACAAACACACAAAGACATTTCTTACTTGCAGTCATGTAAAATTTGGGAAACTTGAAACTAATGTAAACTGAAAGTAAACAAACTATGACCGATACTTAATAGCCAGCGATACCAAAAGATTTTCTATAGATATAAAAATGTTCAAATAAATGTTACGGAATTTAAATAAAATATAGATATGTCTTTGTTACACAAATGTGTTGCCCCTTAAAATTATACATACCTGTTTGTCAAAGTCGAAAGAGGTGCCTCTACCACAACTTGACTCTACTTTTTCTCCGCGAACACAGTAGTAAAAGAGATAGCACTCAGTCTCGTGAGGGAGTAGATGGTGGACATCAAATGCTTCAGGACAACCATTTGGGAGATAGATTATTTCTCTATCTTCTTCTGGTGCTGGGGTTGTTTGTGGTGGTTGTGGCTGCGGCTCTGGTGCTGGTGTTGGTTCATTGCATGCACAGTTGGCAATCGCTGGATCTGTACATATCTGAAATGTAGGGTAACTAATTAGTATAATCATTTGATGCTGTACTAGCTGTTCCGGCGAACTTGGTTCCATCAGTTCAGTTTGCATGAGAAAAATTAAAGTGTTGTTTTTCCTGGTTTCCTAGCAGTCAACGGGATAAGAAGTATCCTATGTCTTTTTCCTGGTTTGATGCTACCTCCCCATCAATTTTCATCCAAATCGATACAGCCGTTCTTTGGTTATAAATAGTGTTACTTACACGACTTTCTTCCATATATGTATATGGATTTGTGTCGTGCATTATATTTATAATTAATTAGTTCTTAACGTGAAAAGTCCCTGAAGCACTATATTTCTAGAGCCTGTCGGCCTTGTATAATAAATTTAAAATTACAAAATACACTTACAGATATGGGCCATGTTCACATAAGTAAATAATATTAGTTATAGGTAAAATTATTGCTTGTTTCTTTTCATTAAAACAAAGTAATCAAAGAATAAAAAAAATATATTTAGCCAAATAAGAGCTTATTGACTATTTTTCTTTGGCAACCCCAAAATCCAAAAAATACAATAAAAATACAAATAATTAATACAATAAAAAATACACAAATACATTAGCACTTAATACCTTTTGGGCCACTTGTAAGTTTATCTCTGAGTTAGCTTGTAATTAGGGTTTAAACACCTTATATTTGACAGTCTAACTCGTTATTAAATTTACCTCAGGAACGTGCAAACGGGTCTTAAAGCCACTTGCACGTTCCTGGGCTAAGTATTTAACACTGAGTTAGCGTCTAACTAGGGTTAAATCATCTTATATTTGACAGCTTAACTCATATTTAAATGTAAACAAGGAACGTGCAAGTGGCCCTTAGTTAAGTATTTTTTGAATCCTAATTTGAGGTTTGAAAAACAAATCCATATACTTCTACAAAAATTCATTTTATTCGGAATTACAATGTTGATTTAATACCATTTACGTATATAAATAATTTTATATGTGATATGTATTACTCAAAAACCACTTAATCTTTAATAATTTAGTCTCTGAAATATGACCTACCTTTCAAAAAAGAATCATCCAAATCCGTTAATCATTATAATTATACAAAACAAAATATCACAGTCAAATTAAGAACTACCGCGTTTTTAAAGTCGGTTACTAATAACCATGTACCAACCTGAAGTTCGACTGAATGGATGTTTAAAGTTGGTCAAAAAAAATCATGTACCAACCTGAAGTTCGACTGAGAACTCAGTTCCTGGTTGGCAGGCAAATACTTGTGGTTCAACAACATTTGAAGCGAAGGCTCGAGCGTTAGGGTTACAGTAGTAGAACTTCCCGCAGTCGGTCTCATGGGGGATCATGGCTGGTGCCCCCGGTTCGGAACATTTCTGCTGGGCATTGTTAATTTGGGGGTGCCCGAACGTAAGGGCTACGAGCCCTAGTAGAATGAGTTTTCCTGTAATCAAAAAACATAATTTCACACCTTATCTCCAAAGACTTAAGCAGAGACTACCACACCCACCTGTTTAGCCAAAAGCACTCACGTGGGACTTAATATGATATGACAAAAAATTAGCAATAGAAATGAATCTCTATTTTTGAAGTGAAAAATTCTTTAGTGGCGTTGCGCAGGACACGTGACCTGATCGAAAAATTCGTAAGACGGCGCAGGGCGCTTACGCGAATGTTCGTGTTGTCATGTTTGTGTACGATAGTACTTTCATACTGATAATTAAAGCAATTCGTGCAAAATTATTCCATAACCATTCCAAAATATCAAAAATGCATAACGTTAATTTTCAAGTTTTCAATTCTGCCGGCACTCCCGGAGTGCAACCCGTCGTTTCTTTGCTAATTCTATTATTGTTAATTATTTTTTATGAAAAAGAAGATACTAAATTTGTTTTAATTACAATTCATAGGTACTTTAAACAGAATAACATTGTTTCCACTCTTGTAGTATTACTTATAAAAATTAATCTATATATCCCTGGGCACGAGTAGGAATATCACGCGTGAACGAC
>NJDC01000784.1:51001-69591 GCA_002245475.1 Calephelis virginiensis | reverse complement strand
GGTGCCCGAACGTGAGGGCTACGAGCCCTAGTAGAATGAGTTTTCCTGTAATCAAAAAACATAATTTCACGCCTTATCTCCAAAGACTTAAGCAGAGATTAACACACCCACACGTTTAGCCAAAAGCACTCACGTGGGACTTAATATGATATGACAAAAAATTAGTAATAGAAATGAATCTCTATTTTTGAAGTGAAAAATTCTTTAGTGGCGTTGCGCACTTTTTTTTGGAATGGGTAAAAACTTCTAAACTCGCGTCAGGACACGTGACCTGATCGAAAAATTCGTAAGACGGCGCAGGGCGATTACGCGAATGTTCGTGTTGTCATGTTTGTGTACGATAGTACTTTCATACTGATAATTAAAGCAATTCGTGCAAAATTATTCCATAACCATTCCAAAACATCAAAAATGCATAACGTTAATTTTCAAGTTTTCACTTCTGCCGGCACTCCCGGAGTGCAACCCGTCGTTTTTTTGCTAATTCTATTATTGTTAATTATTTTTTATGAAAAAGAAGATACTAAGTTTGTTTTAATTACAATTCATAGGTACTTTAAACAGAATAACATATTGTTTCCACTCTTGTAGTATTACTTATAAAAAATAATCTATATATCCCTGGACACGAGTAGGTATATCACGCGTGAACGACGGGAATGACTTTTTTTTCGTGTTAAATATTTTAAAAGGAAGGTTTTTATTAAAGAAAAACAAAGCAGTTTATATTAATTTAATATTCACACTTTAGCACAACTTCTTTCAGGTTCGCCAGTTACATAAAGTCATCATTAACTAACTTTCATAATACAAACATGCATTGGTTATTTTGTACTTACATCAATTTGTATACTTAGAATAGATTAGAATATTTTTTTTCTTTATGTTATAGGAAGGCAAACAAGCAGACGGATTTCCTGATGGTAAGAAATTCACGCCGCCTATAGACACCAAAGATGGTAATGGTGTGTTGCCAACCTGAGGTCAGGATGTTAGGCCTTGAGCAAAAGTAAATTTAGCGGCTACCTTACCCTTCGCACCGGAACACGTCATGACGTTATGGCGGCAGGAATAGATAAGGCGGTGGTACCAATCCGGGCGAGTCGCTGCGAAACTCTACTATCTAGTCAGATGTCACGGTGTTAGTGATGGTAAGCCTATGCTCGCCTTTTATGAGCTGCCTGGCAAGAAAGGCAGATGGTCTATTCTGCAAAGGAGCCCGGACCAACATGGACCAACACATTCACCTTACAAGAGGCACTTGTGGCGAGTCTATATAATACTAAAACTACCACCGAATCGGAACGCGGCCACACACTTAGAATATCCGGCAAGAAACTCAGCGGGCTGTCTTTTTTTTCCTTGTTCCATACAAATTTATCAGTATTACATCACATATCATTACTAGTAAGAGATTGGTATTAGGAGCAATTAATCCCGAGCATTCTTATCCGACAGATATTCAACAACGGTATAGTAACCTTCTTTATGCAATTTCACTTTGACACGTTTTTAAATTTATTAAATGGCAGGTCTAAATTCATTGTAAAAGGGTATAAATTGGCCCATGAAAGAATGACTAACTCTCTCTTAATAGTCCAAAGACATTTCTATTTATATGTTAGACGCTGGCGAACGTCATATCGCTTGCTGTGGTCTAGTGGTTCAGTTGTAGGACTTGACTGCATGAGGTCCCGGGTTCGAATCCCAGGTCGGGCAACAAAAAGAAAATAAGGTTTTTCCAATTTTATGGTTTATATAGATGTGGGTCCAATGGGTCCTAAGGTCATAGTCAGCAATTAGGTAGTTAAACGTTTATGAATAAACACAAGGTGATAACATAAATTTCAATGTAAATGTTAATTCCAACAAGCCCTCTTATCTTTTTATTCGAGGTAAGCTAAAACGCATTTTTTATTAATCTTGGATTAGTATAATCTAGAAAGTACATCCATTTGTCGAGATTGGTAGAGTTAATTACACAAAATATTTAAAATGTAGCAAAATTGCAATAAATCGACTTCAATTTCAACATTAACCAATTTTAATAACCTATCTAAGATAACAGATAGGGCTACTGTAGATCAACTTGGCAACCATCATTACTTTCTAATAATTAACAAAAACTTCTAAGCAACAGAACTGTAGTTTATCTATCTTTAATTTTAGAATAGGAAAAATGAGCTTCGTTAGGCATATCTCATCTATTTGTTGGATTTTATCTAATTTGGATAGAACCAGCCGGAAATCAAAATTAAAAAATACCGAATGGGAGTCTGATTCTCCAGTCGGGTTTTGTAATAGAGAGAGAAACAGGTAAAGGTATTTGTAGAGCAGAATGTATATTTGACTGGATGTCCCTAAGTATCACTATCAAGCAAAATATAACTTTGTTTTGATATATTTGAGATTTTTTAATATGTGCTATATATAACTCTATAACCGATTATTTCTCGTTCAAAACCATTTTCGGTGATTTTTTTTATGTAAAAGTAAGCTTTTGTAAGCTATGTAAGTTGTTAGTTACATGAAAGTAACTTCAAATGACTTTAAGAAAAAAACTATTTTAAGAACAATCGTTTTTACTTTTCAATACATAATTAAAATCAAAAATAAATAAAAAAAAGTAAAAAGTAAAAGTAGTAAAAAAGTAGTTTAAGTTTAAATACTGATGATCCTGTATTAGCAAAACCGGTAGGCTATTTACAAAATTATAAGTGATACGTAAAACAGTACAAGTGTTTCTTTGTTTAAAAATATGAATATTTGGAAGTTTTACCAAGCGCCGACGATGGAAAATATCAAATGTATAAATTTAATTTGATTATTTTTGATTAAAAATCATAATCTTACTCTACCTACAAATTTTGAAATATGTTGTTTTTAATAGTTTCTGAATAAAGTACTTGTAACATATGGCCAGACAGCCAGGCGGAACTGTTGAAATTTTTAAATAATTACTGATAGTATCAATGTAAAAATGTATATGTTAGTATGTTATGTTTTTAAGTCAAAACGGATGACCCTATTTTAGTAAAGGATTTGTGTAGGTACAAACTCTATTTTACAAACACTACCTATCTATATACTGAACACTGAGATCGTGTTATCTAAGTGTATTTTTATATCAAATAAAACGATTGGAATGTTATAAATTTTATAAATACTTCTTTTTCTTTCTTTAGGTTTTGGCCTTCACGTCAGTATTTTGCCACTAGTCCAGTAGAAATTTGCATAAAATTTTATATCAATTATAATTATTCATCAGTCATAAGGCATCAGTAAGTCATGTCAGGCTCTTGGGTAAAGCGGTGGCATCATTACTCAAGCTCATGTAATGAGATTTGGTGGCAACGAGGTAATACACGATACGCTAAGTTCTTCATGATTATTTCATTTGTGCACTTTCACTGAACGAAATTGTACAAAATGCCACCAAAATTGACTAATTTCACTCAAAATAAACACTAAATTCAATAATTATGAAAAAACGTCGACCATCTTTTCACCTCGATGGCTCCAAAACTCTTTATAAATACTTATTGTATTTTCTTTTACATTTTCCTACACAGATTATACCATATTTCTTATATCTGTGTTGCCAATTCTCTTTTTATATTTTTTTATTTTAATATTTTAAATTCAATTATACTTTTTTAAACAGCCAGCAGAGTTTGCATCGTAATGCAACCTCTATAATACTATACATTATCATCATCATCATTTCAAGTCTTCTTCAACCGCCTTGGTGTAGGCCTCCTTCAAAAGGATAATCATAAATAAAGGACATATCTATAAATAAATGCAGATCAATTTCAATATACATATCGTAACAATCAGACTTTAAAGGCCCTAGTATTGTAACACTAGAATCAAAATTGATATAAGAAGGCGTTACTTTGCGGAAATCCATACTTGCGGAAATAAAATTGTATTAATTGTAATTGTAATAATTTTCCTAATGATGCTTCGGTTACGAAGCGAAACGTACGTTGAGTTTTTAGTAGTGTATGTATTGTTGGTACTACTAAAACAGTTTAGTGGTGTGTGTTGTGTAGAGCTGGACTTTAGCTCCCGGTAAGTCCAATTCATTCATATTACCTATTGCACTATTTTGCCTGTTATGTCCCGCCATAATACGTATACATTTTTTAGTGGGAAATTGCAAATTAAATATTTTCATTTGAATATACACTAGAATCAGTTTTCTTAATAATAATAGTTTTATCGGTTTATTAACATCTGTGTTCCTACTTAAATAGCAATCTTTGACTATTGATAACATAATACGCATTGAATTATCTATTGATTAGAATCTGTTACGTAGAAAAAAATGGTTAGTTTTTATTTATTACTAGCGGCCTGTCCCGGCTTTGAACGAGTATAAAATATACATACAAACCTTCCTCTTTAATCACTTAATCTATTAAAAAAATCGCATCATAATCCGTTGCCTAGTTTCAAAGATTTAAGTATACAAATGGACATAGGGACAGAGGAAGCGACTTTGTCTTATACTATGTGGTGATTATACATTGTTACATATTCACCTTTTAAACCTCGAGTCTACTGGTTTGGGTACAAAACAAAAGGCACTACAAGTAGTAGTGGATATACTTGTAGTGCCTTCCAAGGAGAGAAATACTTGGTATTAGCTAGGAACAAAATATGTAAATATCGTAATAATATTAAATGGACGTTAGTGCTATCAACCCTACGAACTGGGTAGGATTCAGCGATAAATTTTGCTGTAAACAAATCTAGGCAAACCTAATAATTAAAACTCTACAAACGAAGCTAATTGTAAGTTAAACATTTTATACTTGTATCTCTAACTACTTGCTAAAAAAGTGGCGGCAGTCTATAATGGATGATTTGACACGTTACAATTATAGTGATATGAATGTCAATGTGAATCCAAATAAAATATAACTAAGTGAGAGTATAATTTACACGTTTTCATATTTATAAATAGTGTTATTAAATAGATTAATGAAACAAAAATACAAATGTTTTTAAGTAATGCATACGTCAAACCGGCCATCATAACGTGCCCATACTATAGTATCACTTCAAGAATTAACAGTTGATTAGGTACTATATTTTTTTTGTTAGCTGTTACGAATTTCTGCTAAGCTATTTTTAATACGAAATAAGTTCAACAAATTGATATTAACATTGGTAAGGCAGGTAACTAAAAATTCCTCTTATTACTCAACTCTATATTTAACATACTATAAGTACGAACGGTTCATTATTTGTCCCGTGTTTACGTCAATATAAATTACGATATCTAGATAACTTTAACAAGAGCAAAAAACTGTGGGTAGTATATATTTTTTTGACAAGTTACACAAATTAAATCTAACACCAAAGTAAATTAAATGCTTGTGTAATGGGTGTAAGTCAACGATTCTAATACATAGAAATATTTGAATAGATACAAGAATAAATTTAATAAACACCCAGACCAGGAAAGGCAGACATCTAAATTTTCATCCCACAAATGCAGCTCCCGTTTGGAATTGAACCAGACTGAATTGAATCTAAAGAGCCTCGCGGTTGGTCAATGGAGTTAGGCGTGCACGCCAGCCCCTGGACCAAAGACTTCCCAAATATTCTACCGAAATAAATTTCTACTACTTTTACTATACTAAGATTATGTTGAACATTCGTCTTTAGAAATTATTTGGGTTTATGACCATTTGTTTAGGTTTAAGATTTTTCGTTATATTTGATAAGAAAATAAATACAAAGATCCCTCACAAGATGGGCTATTTAAAACATTACAAAACATAATTATAACCATAAAAATAATAACAAAATTAGGGTCAGATAAACACTTTGCACGAGTTTCTTGTTTTCTGTAACAAAAACTATTTAAAAATGTTAAGATTGTCAAAATTAATATATAAAATAACCGAAAAGAAAACTCTCGTCTAAAAAATAAAGCAAACAAGAAATAAAAAAATAAAAATAATAAAAAAAAATGTTATTAGTATTTATAGAGTGAAATATTAATATTGAGAAAATGATGAATGTAATTAAAAAAGTACATACCTAGCATTGATTTATTTATGAAGCATAAATTTTTAAAATTCGCTGCTAAGGCTTTTGTAACTCAATAGTTTGTTTTGTCACTGTTCTTTTAAATGTATCAGACTTATTAATATATCTAAAGACGGTAGATAATTTATAGATAATTATTGATTGATAAAAGCTAACATTATCAATAAGAAACGTAAGTTTATTAGGTGTTTGTAACTTTTGATAGTTTCGGCCGATGCTATCTTAAAATTAAAATTGTGTTTGACTTCGAACAACAATTTGCTAATGCAAAATTAATCTAAATCTAATGCTAAACACTGATTCTAATCAATTTAATTAGAAAGGAGATCAATCTAACATTTTTTTATTCCTAGAAAACGAGAAAAAAAGTTGCGTGATGGTACTTGACAAAAAAAAAGGTTTGTGACACCTTTTTTTTTCGAATGACTGATGTGTTGCCTGCCAACCTCTCGGTTTTTACAACTTCACCGGGCTTTGTGGGCGGAGCAGAGTGCTCAGTCCGAGACATCAATATTTAGATAGATTGGACTGTTCCCTACAACGCCAGCAACAAGGGCACTCTCCCGGGAGACCATTCCCGACTTGGTGCTGCGTTCTGGTTACTGGATGGACTTGATGGAGGAGTAGTGGCTCGTGGCTCAGAGTTAGGTGCGGGGCGGGAGAGAGTTCTTCGCGGCGACCGGCGGCGAAGGTGTAGTGTAATGTCCTGTGAGTTAGTGTTATTTGGATTGGGAGGGAAGCTTGCGTTTGCCGCGGTTATTAGATCGGGGATCCAGCGGATCCGATAGGAGGTGACGCCACAAACCACGGATTGTCACAGGTGCGTGTCAGATTTTCAGGAAAACATGTTATATTTAGCTCAAGATACCGTGATGAGCCAGACCTTTGCCATTTTAAATCCGTTTATTTAAGTTAAAAATGTTGAAGGTCTCTAATCATATTACTACTACCAGTGTAAGTTTTGGGTCATAGTAGCTTTGACATTGTTACGAGTAGGCACTAGGTTCGTATATAGTAACTAGCTGACCCGGCAGACGTCGTTCTGCTATTTTTTTCGCGATTTTAGAAAAAAAATTGGGGTGAGTCACCCTTATCACTTAGGGGTATGAAAAATAGATGTTGGCCGATTCTCAGGCCTACTCAATATGCTCACAAAATTTCATTACAATCGGTTAAGCCGTTTCGGAGGAGTACGGGAACGAACTTTGTGACACGATAATTTTATATATAAGATGACTCATTAATAAAAAAATGGAATTTGACAAAACTCTGAGTGCATTTTTTTATTAATGTCAGAAATCTTGCTAACCAATAACAAGCACTATTGACCTATTATAGTTTGATTTAATAGGTCCATGTATTTATTGTCATGACACACCATATTATGTTAGCTAACATAGTTTGCATTTTTTTTAAATAGCACTTTAACACATTTTTAAAAAATAGCCTAGCTCTACCGTGCACAAACTTTAAAAGGCAAACAAAATTTATTTTATTTTAAATCTTTGTGAATATCGTATTTAAATAAAAAAAATACCTAGCAAGATTCAATTATACCGTAAAGTTTTTAAAAATTTACAAACCACGAAAAGTCATTGACCAAATTTTATGTAACTTGTCCAGGTTTAAGAACCGTTTTTAAATAGTCATTAGTACTTCAGTCAGTACTTGTACCTATGTGTTTTCGATTTTATATATTAGCAAACCGGTTAAAATTGCATCATATTTAATGCCATTATTTTTTTTTTCTGGTTAAAATAAGTACTCGTTAAAGAAACTTAATAGGACCATGTTCTTTGTACGAAGACTTGCACAATAATTGGCAAAACACTCCGGCCATAGGAGTAGGACAGCGGTGCAATAACAATATCTGAGCTGTCATAGGCCATGGTTACTTCTTACCAAAGCTTGAAACCGGTACCAAAAGTACAGGTTCTGTACCGGTATTTAGCGGTTCTTGCCATTTCAATACCAGGGTACTGGTTCCAACGGAGGATCTATGACACCGGTATCTAATAAGTACTGGTGCTTATACCGATAAAAACCGGTATAACAGTAAGGTACCCGTTAAATACAAGTGCGACGTTGCCAATTTTCCTTTTCAGGTATCGGTATTATTTTAATCTCTGATGAAGGAACAGATATCTTCGATTGAAGAAAAAATGCTACGTCATATATTTTCTTGTACCGGTATTACTGAACCAGTACCGGTTTAAAACCGAATTAAAATAGTACCGGTACTAGCAAGGGCGGATCCAGGCTTCAGATCAGGGAGGGGGGGGTCATATACTCGAGGTTTAGTCAGAGCGAGCTCAAAATCTAATACGACGTTTGATAATATTAAATAGGTATATATCAGTAACTTTTTATTCAATACTAGCCGACCCGGCGATCTTCTTTTGCTTGGCAATCGATACTCTTTGCCTATACTTCAGGGGGACTTGGCGTGAAGATATGTATGTATATCTAAGAGGACCTATACGTCCGAAAGATTGCAAATTTTTAAAGTTTTGATATCTTAAAAAAGGAAATTTTTGATCTCTTCATTGTAAGTGCCTCAAACACTAGTTTTATCATAGATGTTACTTTTTATTTTGTGGGTTTAATTATGAATAATATAGACTAAAATAAAATAAATAGATATATTAGCAAACACGTATTAAAATAGTGATACGCGAATTATCACACAAATAATTACATGTCAACTAGAAAACGCTTTTGTTTGTAATTGCTTAACGACGCAACTAAAAAGTTCACACAACAAAAGTTTAGTATCCTTATTCTGATATGTACTTTGGAAATCAGAAATTTTTAAAGTTATTTAGTTTTCGAATATTTTTAAAACCCGATTATTAATACCCGAGTGTAGGAAGCATGTATGAGAGTCAAGTCCAAGACTGGCTGAATAGTGTATGCCTACCGGACTTAGACGTGGATGACTGTTGGAATGCTTTAAAAGATAGTATGGTTGACGTTGCGATAGAGGTATGTGGGAGTGCAAATATGCACAGGTCTATGAATGGTGACGCATGGTGAAAGAGGAGGTAAAAGCCTCCGTTGAAAGAAAGAAGAAAGCTTGGCTAGACTATGTAGCATGGTGTGCAGTCGAATGACAGTATGAAAGATTTGAAGAAAGAAATGTACGTTGTAATGCAATGTATGTTGCAAGAAAATCATCAAACATTTAATGAAGGAGAAGCGCGAAAGTATGAAACTAGAAGAGAGGTTGGCTAACAACTTCGAGATGAACACCAAACTCTTTTGGAGGGAGGTAATGAAGTCTCGGAGTTGTTCGTCTGCCTCCAGAATGAATAGAATTAAGTCTAAGAGTCGTGATATTCTTGCTTGCACGCATGACGTGTTAAAACGGTGGAGTGAATTTTGTGGAGATATGTATGAATATGCCCAAGATGCTGCCGCTGGGTCGAAATACTCAAAGGACTCGTAAATAGCGGAGGCATCTAACGGCATTATGATGGAACAAGTTGAACGGGCGATAAGAAGTATTAATTATGGTAAGGCTGCGGGAGAAGTGTGGTTACAGTGAGTGAAGCACTTGATAATCTCCGCCTACCTCGTAAGGGACTTGGCGTGAAGATATGTGTGTATGTATACCATTTTTAAAAAAAGAACAACTTCCAAAACATCAAATTTTTGTATTTTTATTGTGTTATATACTTTGTTACACAATATACTCGCATTTATGTTGAAAAAAGGCTTTTAGAAGCCAAAAGTTCCGTAAATACAGATCAAGATCAGAAATAAAAATATAAGCTACTAATCTATATAAGCATATAAAAATGAATCCTCATTTCGCGTGGTCATCGCCTCACGCTTAAAGTATTGGCTCAATATTGCTAATTCTGTTTTTTTGTTGTTTTAATGATTGTCATGAGAAGGTTCTTATGAAAAGAAAAACCGGGAAAATAGCAAGCAAAATGGGAAAAACAATGCTTTAATCCATACAAACTGTAAATAGGTGTCAGAGTCAAGCAATACAATTTCGTCGGGTTGGCTAGTTCTCTATATTTTTGAAATCGGAAGACAACAATGTCTACTCAATAAAACCCCTTTGATGGTTTTGGATGATAGCATAATTTATCCATATTTTTAAAAAATATTTTCAATTTTATACATACTTAATAATAAATATTTTGTTACATTTTTGAACTTTAATTTTGAATAGGTAGTTTCTGACTTATAAACAAAAACCGAAATAACATTTTTTGCTACCAGCATATATTTAATACTTAATACTTTTTTCCAAAAAAGTAGGCACTTAGCTTATGTTCAAATTTAGGTCGTTATCTATTTCTTAGCAAAATTTCATAGAAATTGGCCCAGCAGTTGAACTGTGAAAAAGTAACAGACAGAGTTTCGCATTTATAATACTAGAATGATTACCAATTTTTTCACAATGAACGTACTTAATTACAGTAAGTACGTAAGAACCATAGTTTTGACTAGGTGTAATACAAAAGACAATATTGTCAATTTTCGTTATTAGAAAAACATTAAATTAGTGTATTGGCGTTTTACATCAAAAAATCGTAATGCTATGTTTTAATAATTTAATTACAAACTTAATAACAATGCTAACTTTTTAAAAATTCGAGTTAGATACGTATTACATGTTGATTAGGCTATTTCAATGTTCGAATATCCGTTTTGTATAAGATTTAAAAAAATAAATGAAATTATTCTTTGTCCGATACACTATTCGACATATTTAGAACCTTGCTCAGGGGGTCATGACCCTCATGACCACCCCTTGGATCCGCCCTTGGGTGCTAAGTCTAGTACCGGTACAAACAATACAGGTACTTTGGTATCGGTATTGCTTCAAAGCCATTACTATCGGTTCCCAAAAATACCGGTATATCAAGCCCTGCCTCTTACCATCAGGAGAGGCGTGAACTTATTTGCAATGTCATCACATAGAAAAAGAAGCATTTTTAAGGGTTTAAATCGGGACTTAAATAAAGAGTAATGTTATCACCACGTTCTAGTGCTGGTAACATTTTCTACATTTTTCCGCCTCTTTTTCAAAAAAAAAATAACTATAAAATCACGAACTGAAATAGTTGGAATAGGTTTTTGCAGTTTTATTTTGCTTAATTGTTTTGTTTGCCACCCATTAACAAAAAGACAAAAATAAAAACAGCTACATCATGTATCAGAAATTCCAATAATAGTTTTTATCAGAACATTCTCTCTGTCATCATAAATCTAATGTTTTCTATAAATTGAAAATATCATATTTTCAATGAATTTTCATTATTTCATTGTTCAAAGAACAATGTTAAAGACTAACGGATTATACATGTAATAAATCATAAAAGATTATTTGAAACTTAGCTTAAAATGATTCAGGGCTTCCTGTACTTAATTGCTAGTTTGAATTATTGCTTGGCGAATTATTGGATAAGCACATTGCTCCAGAAATGTCAAAAACCTAAATTATTTCGTCACTTAGTTGGAAGTTTGTATGGAGTATGATCTACAGGGTTACATCTAACGCATCATCCAAATTTTGAGAAACGGTTCAGAATCGATAACACTTTCGACCTATAAAAAAAACTAGAAATTAGAAAAAAAAACAATTTAGAATCATTTTTATCCGACGCAAAATATAAGATGCATAGTCATAACGTAAACAAAGCACAAAACTGGTCCCCACCGACCGCAGTTGCATTCGCAGGCTGGTGACGTCACGTGACGCTCACAGCTTGATCGACCTTAAAAAATGCACGTTAATATTTATTTTTTTACTTTTGCCGGCAATCCCGACGTTAATCTCATTACTTTTTTTATTTATCTTTGATGTACAAAATTCCTTTACAATTTTATTATATACATGGTAAAGTTTAAAATACCAAGCAAATTTTAAAAGAGGGTAGGGAATCAAGAACACTTTCGATATTTAAAGTAATCAAAACTTTATGTTTAAAACAAAGTGAAAATCACAATTTTTATCAGACGCAAAATACAAAAGGTATAGTTACAACGTAAACAAAGCACAAGGCGATAGGCTTGTAATCTATCACATTGTGGGACTTAGTATCTTCTTCTAGTCGTGGTTGCCCTGGTTGTGCCTCTGCCTACTACTTCGGGGATATGGGCGTGAAGATGCTTTAGTCTTAAATTACTCTTGTTTTCCCGATTCGTGCGTTCAAGTTCTGACCTGTCAGTCAGGCAAGCCGTTTATCACCATCGCAGTGTTTTTTTGTCGCTGACGCATAACTTTCTAAGATATGTACCTATAAAATACTTTTTTTTTTCTAGATTAAATTCATATCGTATTATTGTTTTAACTTCTAGAAATAGTGAAGATGTTCTCTCGTAGGTTTTAGCGGTACTTAATTGTATTACTTTCTTTAAATGTTAGTTTGAAGTTGTTGGAAAATCCAAATATGGACTGATCATAGGTCAAAATATAGTGTTTTCAAAATTTCTAAAAGAAGCATCTTCACGCCCATATTCCCGAAGAAGTAGGCAGAGGCACAACCAGGGCACCCACGACTAGCCGAAGACACTAAGTGCCACAATGTGATAGGTGGCAAGCCTATCGCCAACCGGGCACAAATCCAATGCCGAAGCAACATTTTTTTTTATTTTTAAATTAGAAAAAACATTTTATTTTGTTGCGCGACCCGGGATTCGAACTCGGGACTTCATGCAGTCAAGTCCAACGCCTGAATCGCTAGACCACAGAGGCGACTACGTTTTAAAATTTAAAATTTCTATGTTTTCCAATTATTAACTACCTATTCCGTAATTGGATATCATAGATGACTATAGTATTGGAATTTCTCAAGTATCAACAGATTTGATGATTTTAATTTTGAGTGTTTTTTCCTGTTTCATCTGTTACACCAATGAAATTAAGTTTCTAGGCTTTTGTAGATTTGACGATCGATTTCAAGATACCCGACAACTGTATGATATTTACAGAAGCTTTCACACCCAGATAAGATACAAATATCAAAGCTGCACCCCCATGTTTCGGACTTTCTTCCAAAAGCTTATAATTAGTGTCTCCATATAACACTGGTCCTGTATCAAATAAGAAAAGGAAACTTTCTAATAGAAGAAGTAAAGTATCTATTGACGCAGTGATCACAACCTTACCTTATAAGAGTGATCGCATAGAAAAAAGCAAGAAAAAGAAAACAAATAAGCTATTTCAGTATCGTAATGGAAAGAACCTCCATATTTTTAAAACTGTTTAAATAATACACCTACATGGTACAAGTTTCAAGTGCTATGTTTCAAGCGTAGTTCTACCAGTATCAAAATAAAAAGGTCTGCGACCGTAGGTCCCCTGGTTTTACCTCTAAAGGTTAGGAGGTAAGGGGTGAAGATGCTTATTTTTTTTTATCTCTTGTTTCCTAAAAGTAGCACTTTCATGATAGTACATAATGAGATAGATTTACCGAAAACGCTTTTACAACCTATATTTTTCCAGTATACTGTGTTATTTAAATAACGTGTAGCTCTACATAGCGCTGAGCTACTGCGGCGCTACCAATATATTGTTACGACTTTCAGGTATCTATTGTCTGTTCCAAACTGAAAGCGAAAACCGGTCATTGAGAAAACAGGGCAAAATAACATTTTTTAAATTGCTAAAAAAAATGGAAATTATTTTTCTACACTTAAGATTTGACTTGGAGTAATTATGCAAACTCCTATGATTAATATCCCCCTGTATTCCTATACAAACTTACATACATAGCATAATATGATATACGCGAAAAAATATTTGCTATTTAATCACAAAACGTCGATAACTACTTATTATCCTAAACATGAAATTAGACAGACTTTTCTTAGCTAAGAATATTTGTAATGTTGTCATATCTGCTAACTAATCAGAACTAATAATCGATGTGTAAACAACTCAAAAAGTAAGAAAAACTGGTTTGACATCTCTGCATGAACTCGTCAAGAGTCGACGCTCAATTCGACTTTTCTCACGAAACGCGTTTACTGTGTAAAACACGATATCATAGTAATATTTATTTAAACACTGAGCTTAAGGTTTTGTTCAGCACTGGAGTAATACTGAGGGTAAATGCTTATTAATTATAATTACTATAAATTATGAAAGTATTAAGTATAACCCGAAAAGGTAGGCAGATGTACAACTAGGGCACTCACGGTTGGTACGATGTGGATTTAGTCCCACAATAACAAAAACCGGGAACTTATACAATCCCAATTCTAAAGTAAATGGCATACTTCTAAGTTACCCCATCTGGGCATCGAACACGGGATTTCACGAAGTCAGCGCAACATCGGAACAGTAGACCACAGATGAGAGAAAACATTTATTTTAATTGTTGTTTTGTCAGTAATTTATTTTAGTTGTACTTGCGCTAATAATGTAGTGAGTATCGCTTCCATCCCTCGCGTGTTAAGAGTCTCCAACACTGGCGTATTTGTATGAAAAGAGTTATTAATGAATGTAAAGGAAACCAGGCAGATCTGGAAGATTCGTGACATTTAACAATCGATACTCTGTGCTAACCAGATACGGGACTTAGCGTGAAGAAATCTACATTCAGTCCCAGGGCCGGCCCCAGGAGTGGGCGGACCGGGCGGCTGTCCAGGGCGGAAAATTTTTGGGGGCGGCATAAAAATTAAAAAAAATGGAAAATTTTAAAATATGAATAAAATAATAAAATCATGATATTAATGTGAAGGGTAAAATTTTTTGTATCACATTTTACACAAAGAACAGGCCTAAGAATATGTACGTTAGTGCAAGCCTCGAGTTACGATTATAATCCAAGTCCAAATATAAAATAAATCACTCGGCTTGTATCGAACAACCGTCGCCGGCGCCGCCGCGCTGCACAGAACAGTGACAGCGTCAAAGCAACAGCGCAGTAGTTAGGAGTGACCTTGACGGACTCCTTTCATGCCAAGTTTATTATATTATTATAGTTTATACTTTCAGGAAGTAAACAATTAGACGGGATATATGTGTGGGGGAGGGGGGGAATCGCCGATATCGCTCAGGGCGGCAAAGTCCCTAGGGCCGTGTCTGTTCAGTTCAATGAAATACAAAATGCAAAATAATGATGACGGTAATAAATTAAATGTCATCAATACCTTGATGACAAAGAATGTTATACAAGTAAGTATAATATTATAATAAAACATTAAGTGGTCGAAATAAGTATTATCTAGATCACGATAGCGTTGCGATTATCTTGAAGAGATTTTGATCATAATCAAAATCACGACATGTAGACTTTTATAACATTGATGTTTTTACATCCTGATTACATGTTATAGTAAAATAAGTATTCTCATGCCTATATCCCTGAAGTAGGAGGCAGAGGTACAATGGATCAACCACGACTAGTTTTTATTAATTACCACGTCTAGTTTTTATTAGAAAATTGAAATAGAATCTATATTTATTATCGTCGGAACTTGGAATTTCATTGTACACACTTTTTGAGGCAAAACGCTTGTGTTTTTCCACTATACGCTTTATTTAACACTTTACGTTACGCTATAGCCAACCGGTTTCACTTGTCACAGCATCATCAGGGCTTTATAAAATTGAAAATATACATTTCCTTTTTTTTTGCTCGACCCAGGACCTGGGACCTCAAGAAGGCAAGTCGACTCCAGACAGCTAGACCACGGAAGCGATCACACCAATTTCAAACAGGATGTTGAAAATTAGCTTTCGATTCGGTGCGGTAGCTCGAAGTAGTCTTTCTTCTTAGTCGAAGAGTTAGCATACACGATTAACGCAACTAACCATTCAAATCGAGTTCAATAAACATCAGGGCCAGGTAAATGAGTATTGACTGTTGAACATAAATGTATTTACGTATCTCGGCCATATCGGTAACAACGCAAATGCTCGCCATTGCAGTCTTTCATGTCACCTGGAGGATAGATTAAGCATCTACATTGTTTAAAGGCTTAAGTAAGATTTTTTTATGACATCACGTCTTGCATGTGAAACTGACACATTATGATGTCAGGTGCAGGTATCTAGATTCAATAGATCCTTATTTAAAATCTAGGTTAAGTTCCTACAAAAGGTTTAAATTAATGGTACACAGTCCTGGGGATTATTTTTTACAAATGGATGTTCCTCAGGGTTCTGTTTTAGGGCCGTTCTTTGTTTTGACCTTCATTAAATATTTTCCTCTGGTTGTCTAGAACTTGTGTAAAATAATGGTTTGCGGATGACTCATCTTTAATTTTTACGGTGAATAGACTCGATTTATACAGACTAGTTCAAAATTAGTTTAAGGTAAACAATATAAAAAATAAAACAATGTAAGCAAGCGAGCAAGTGGGTCACCTGATGGAAAGTGACCACGGACGCCCAAGGACATCCGTTATACCAGGAGTATCCCAGATGCGTTCCGACCTTTAAGGTGTGAGTATGCTCTCTTTTTGTCGTATCCTCAATCATATTCTTTTGGAAATACCGCCCTTGGTAACTGGTTCCACGAAGGCAATGCACGGGGTGAGAAATGTCTTCGGAATCGCACGTTTGTAGATCGCCACGCATCAAGATGATAGGCATAACAGCTAATTAATATTCCTATCGACACGTCTAAACAATTTTAAACTAGTAGGTCGCGTCATATCAGGTAAGACGATCTAAACTAGAGTGCGCGTGCGCGTCGCTAATAAAATTTCCGAAATTTTGTGTCAACAAAAAAAGCGATACAAATAAAGTCCTTTCTGTTAAAGCATATTAAAAAGCCAATCTTATGTCAATGATAATTGCATTAATGTATTAAAAGAATATTACATTTTAATCCGATTTATGTGACATTGACTGATTGACTTTTTTGCTCAAACTGTTTGTGTTGGAGGTAGATTGTTGTGCAGTATTTTACCAGGGTGGGGCCCCACCGCTTACCTATTCCTACCGCCATAATGACTCTGTCATGTTCAGGTCCGGAAGGAAGCCGGTGGACTTGCACAATGGGTCTAATATCTCGGGCGCAGGACAGCGATACACATGTAACATCTATGGTGTCTATAGGTCTATATATCTTTTCATCAGGAGACTCGTGTGCTTATCTAAATCTTAATCTCCAACAAGTTTATTTAATACTAGTTTCAACGAAGGTTTTAAGAACTAGTAAACTGGTAACGTCTTATTAATAAGCATGGACGGAGTAAAATTAGGTTGATATTAGGTATAGTCTGTATCACATTGTAATAGATACTATAATACGAGATTGAACCTTATATTAATTAATTCCTTCTGGTATCTATTTAAGTATTAAGTATTAATAATAAAATTTTAATATCTTGATAATAAGGACGCCATTTTCATTTGTCAAGACTAACTACTTTGTTTCCAAACTTTTTAGTGCGCCATCTGTGATCTTTTATCGTCAACATCAATACATTTGCTTGTGTATTTCAAATGCATGGTAGTGTGGGTAATGTTTTATTTATTGATTTAATGTACTTTATAAGCATTATTATTGAAAAATATTGGCCTTCTGCACTTCTCCTACACATAAACTATCAAGTGTACAAATTTAATGCTCCCGCGTCCGCGCAATTTTCGTAAAAAGGAGTCCCAAGTTTTAGCATCACGTATTAATATATAGATTAGAATCGGTGGCTAACACTCATAAAACAAGCATATAATTTGCTAACTTTAGGGTTAGATCCAATTTGTGTAATTTGTCCTGGAATATTTATTATTTGTTTATTATTAATAGGACGGGTAGAGTTTTAAGAGTTACTTGCTAATCTAGTTTTACCTAGAAAGAAATGGTTTTAGCAGAAACAGGGTTTTAATTGTCACATGTATACCTAAACAAGTAGATTTACGTTTATAAGAGAAATAGTATCAGGGAGGAGATTAATTCATAAAATGGTTACGACACAAAGGACATGCTAAAATGGAGAATTCGAATTGAAGTTAGGAGAAGGTTTAGCATGCCATATTATAGTATAGTAGTATAGTATATTCTTAACTTAAGTTGGATGCTAGCGTAACAAACATTTAAATTAATTCGGGCCAGTGAAACATTATTTGTCTTTAAGAAACTACTAAAAGAGCACTATCTCTCTCAAATTTGATTTTTTTTCTTTGAATTTCTAGTTACGTATATAATTAAGTATACTTATATATGTGTACATTATCTACGTAGGTTTATGTTCATGTATATCGTACATACATACATACATACATACATACATATCTTCATGCCAAGTCCCTTACGGGGTAGGCAGAGAGTATCGAGTGCCAGACCTCACGATCCTGACAAACCTGTCTTGCTTACCCTCGGATAATATCCGATTGATCTGATCGTGAAATGTCAGCCTTGGTCTCCCCGGGTACCTACATCCATCCACATTGTATATCGTGTATATGTTTTATGTACATATTTACATATTTGTTTATATATATTTATTACTATTTGGTTAAGTATTTCACAGTCAACAGATCGTGTATCTACACTTGTCTACGTATATGTTTGTTTCTGTTTTTCCTTTTTACGGGTCAG
>NJDC01000784.1:21722-37629 GCA_002245475.1 Calephelis virginiensis | reverse complement strand
GTAAATAGAGAAGTGGTTGAGTAATTAATACAATGACACTTTTCAATCTAACTGTAATCCCTATTTTTGGGGAAAAAACTTTTTTTTTATGTTATAGGAAGGCAAACAAGCAGACGGATTTCCTGATGGTAAGAAATTCACGCCGCCTAGAGACACCAAAGGTGGTAATGGTGCGTTGCCAACCTGAGGTCAGGACGTTAGGCCTCGAGCAAAAGTAAGTTTACTGGCTACCTTACCCACCGAACCGGAACACGTCATGACGTTATGGCGCCAGGAATAGGTAAGGCGGACGTACCAATCCGGGCGAGTCGCTGCGAAACTCTACCACCTAGTCAGATGTCACGGTGTTAGTGATGATAAGCCTATATTAGCCTTTTACGAGCTGCCTGGCAAGAAAGGCAGATGGTCTATTCTACAAAGAAGCCCGGACCAACACGGGACTTTATTGTGGATTGTTTACAGTTAGTTTTTATATGTGGGTACCGTCAGTAACATCCAACCAAGGTAAGCGAAGCCGCGGTCAACAACTAGTAATTAATAAAAGTGAAAATGAAGTGGATTTCTAAGTGAAGAGGCCTCTTGAAAATTAAATGAAAAAGTTATGTATTAGCAAATGCAACACTCAAACACTTGAAAATTCGTAGAAACTTGTGTCATGTCATCATATTTTATGTAGGTTGTTGTCCGCGACTCTGTTCACGCGTAGAGATCCATATTTTCTATGGGATAAATTGCGTCAGTGCTCGCTAGTATCTTATTCCATGTTGTAATAAGATACTGCTAATTTGTACATATGGTCTTTGACCGCCTCGTTGATCGAGTGGCTAGCGTATACGCCTAATTACAACGACCAACCACGAGGCTGTGGTTTGATTCCCGACGGGGCCAGGCATTTGTGTGATAAACATTTAGATGTCTGCATTTCCGGGTCTGGGTATTTATTAAATACATTCTGGTATCTATTTAAGTATTTCTATGTACTAGAATCGTTGACTAACACCCATAACACAAGCATATAAATTGCTTACTTTGGGGTTAGATTCAATTTGTGTGACTTGTCCAGGGATATTTATTAATATTATTTATTATTATATGGCTTAAAATAGACGCTTACGATAATAGCAATGCAACAATAACATCGAAAGTGCAGTTATTTCACCTTTAATTTAACTGATCGAAAATGTTAATAAACGCGCATGCGCAAGCTCATTGGTTTTTAAGAACGTCCTGATAGGTATATTATACTCTTTGCACAGGTCAATGTTTTGACAATGACAATTCCTGTGTTGGTACAAACTAAACTAAACTTAATATAAATAATTGATTGTGTACACTATCGCATGTGTATCAAAAGTATCTTCACGCCCATATTCATGAATCGCTAGGCAGTTGCACAACCAGGGCACCCACGACTAGCCAAAGACATTAAGTCCCAAAATGTAATAGGTTCTTTTGACGACCGGGCACATATCCAATCCTAAGCAACATTTTTTTATTAGAATATTGGAAAGAGGGGGCAGGTGTTTTGTATATAAAAAAAACTATAAATATAGAAGTGCCATAGCTAAGTTTTAATCTAAAGTAATTAGTATAGAATTAAGTTATAACTCGGGTCAGGCAACAAAAAGAAAATTTGTTTTTTCAATTTTCTAATAACATTTATCAGGACTTCATATGCCCGGTTGACAATAAGATTACTACATTGTGGGACTTAGTTTCTTCATCTTGTCATGGATGTCGCGGTTGTACCCCTGCCTATCTCTTTTGGGATACGTCCGTGAAGACACTTTTTTAGTCTTTTGAACATTTGCACTTTCCCGAGTTATATATTTAAGTCGAAGTGAACTTTCAGCCTAGGTTTAAATATGAAAAATTAACTCAGGGTTAAATCACTAACCTATTGCTACTTTTCATCCGAGAACATGCATGTGCATGTACACACACAGACACATGAAGCCATAATGCTAACATTATGGTACCTACTGCTGTAGCGTAGACGATAGACATCTCGAGATCAAGAAAGCGACCAATAACGACTATGAAGTCTATAAGCCACGGTTGTCTCTTATGATCGGAAGAGCCATGTTTTTATTCGTGTCTCTTGTCCTCTTATCTCCTGAGGCTTTATAATACCTAAAAGGTACTAATAACTTGTTTATGTGATAGGTTATGATGAAAACCAAAATTATGGTGTTTGAAAGAGATGTAACCAGAACGGATGTAAGAGTTTTGGTTGATGATGATATGTTGGAGAAAGTGAATGAAATTGTAAATCTTGGTTGTGCTTCTAGCAGCGATGGAAGGTACACCGTGGATGTAGATAGGAGAGTGTGTGCAGAGAATAGTGTGAATGGAGCGCTAGATAAGCTATTTCAAAGCGAGGTTTTGAGTCAAAAAGCTAGACTCGATTTGCATAATTCTGTGCTTATTCCAACGCTATTGAAAGGAAGCGAGAGTTGGGTATGTCAGAAAAAACATTAAAGTGGGATAAATGCGGTCGAAATGAGAGCGCTACGAAAAATCTGTTGTGAAACGCTCGCTGACCGCATTTATAACAGTGAGATCCGAGAAAGAGTGGGATTGAAAGAAAGTGTTGGTGTTAAAATGCGAAAGGGTATGCTCCGCTGGTTCGGTCATGTAGAAAGAATGACAGATGAAAGATTGACAAAGCAGATATACAATGTGAATGTAGTTGAATGTAGGTACCCGGGGAGACCTGGTACTGTGCTAGTTTTTAGAATTATATAGACGCGTTACAAGAATCTTTATATGGATCTACGTAATAAAAGCTATTTTGAATTTGAATTTGACCAAATTTGACATTCCACGGTCAGATCGCTCGGATAATACACGAGGGTGGTGTCATGAGTCTCCGAAACCGGTATGTCTGTATGAAAAGGCTAATGTGAAGGGAGCCAGACAGGTTTGTCATGATCGTGAGGTCTGGCACTCGATATTCTCTGTCTTCCCTGTTAGGGACTTAGCGTGAAGATATGTAAATGTATGATAAGTTAGCTAAAAACACGGGTCTCCTGATGGTAAGAGACAACTGTGGCCTATAATCACCATAAACGTTACGGGAGCGTAGCTATCCTGCGGCTGGATGTTAGCCTATGGTGAAATCTACCGGTTACCCTACCCTCGGGACCGTCCTCATTACGGCGGTGGGAGTAGGTAAGGCGGTGGATTCCTACCTGTGCTAGTTGTTGTTTGTACATCTCTCTACCTCCAGAGATCCAGTTGATACTGAGCGCATTTTAACCAGTGCTCGTCTCTTACGAGGCGCCTGGCAGAGAGGCAGATGGTCTATTCTACTCAGCCAATCCAAACCTGACCTAAGCCTATAGTGGCTAGAGGGATATATAAATATACCAGGTTTTACCTTTTTTTAAAAGTTATTTTAGATATAGCTAACCAAGGAAATACCTGTGTAATAAATACAAAGTCCTGACGGATAACAGCACTCGTTTTTAGTATCTTTACGCCCATACCCCTGAATGGGTAGTTAGATGTGAGTCTGCCAGCGAAAGTCGAAGACACTGAGCTATTTATCACACAAGTGATAAATAGCAAGCTTGTCGCAAACCGGGCACATTATCCAATCCCAGGAAACGTTATTTTTGTTAGAAAATTAAAAGATATATATCATTTCGTTTTTCTTGCCCGTACTGGGGATCAAACTCCTGACCTCAAGAAGTCAAATTCGACGCCGAACCACTAGACCACAGAGGCAAAAATTGCCTAAGTTGCTAAATCTCACACAGTTTTTAGATTAACAGAGTGATTATTTTACTAATGTTTATAGTATAAATACTATTAAGGGATCATTAGATTTTCAACAAAAATAAAAGTAGTCAACCTTATTTTTAACCCCTGGACGCAAAGAGAGGGGTGTTATAACTTATAAGTTTGATGTGTCTGTCTTTCTGTGTGTCTATCTGTCTGTGGCATCGTTACTCCCGAACGGGTGCAGTGATTTCGATTTATTTTTTTTTGTATTAAAGGAAACTTATGTGCGAGTGTTCTTAGACATGTTTGATGAAAATCGGTTGAGCCGTTTCAAAGTTGTGAGGAGAAATCGATTTTTAAAGGGAAATTAAGTTCTTGTGTCGATGGTTTTTTAAATGTTTTAATTTAATAGCTATATTCATATTTTTAAAATATTTTAAAATATTAAATAGTTATAATTATTAATTCTAATTTTAATTTAGTTACTTAGTTCATATCAACAGATTTACTGTCATTTTGGAACTCTTCGAATTAGTTCGGCTCCTGCATGTAAACAATTACACACATACTATTTAAATTATGGGCTTCAGCTGTATTCGTTAATCTTCAGAAATCCGAATGTATCTTAAAGATATCTATATAAAGTTGTTATTACATAATTAATAATTTAGCTTAAATTTAGATTAGGTCAGCCCATTTAAAAATAAAAGTATGCTGTGTTTTTTGCTATCTGCTGTTACTAAAATGAAAACCCCAGATTAAAGATAGTCGAATTAAGATAAATCGGTCGTACCAAAGACAATATTATATATAATAGACCTTCAATGTCCTATGATAATGTGTAACTCAATATGTAACTCCTTTCTAAGACAACAGATGTCGCTGTGGGTATCAAATTTTCTTTTATCGACGGTTTTTACAATTATACGTCTGATCTGAACCTTACATCCATGTAATAGCAATGTAAATTTATTGGATGGCGCTGTCCCCAATTCATTCTGAAGTAACCTTTAATATTTTAAGCTATTCCTTAATTTTAATTGTGAACTAGCCGATCCGGCGAACTTTATATTGCTTGACTTTAATAGTTTTTAACAGTTTATATGGATCGAGGAATTGTTTAGTGATGCGATAAGAACGCGAAATGAATATATTAGTACAATATAAATATCTTTTAAGCTTCAGAATTTCAGGGGAACGATTTTAATGTATGACATTGTCAATCTATTATATTTACTAATCTCTGGTCATACTAACTAAATAAGTTTCTGACACCAGTAAGTAGAACAAGCTGTTTAATAAAACAAAATTCATCAATCTATGTACGTATTAGCACGTGAAGCAAACATTTTGAACCATTTTTTACGAAAATTGGAATTTAGGAGAAGTGCAGAACGCTAATATTTTTAATAATAATGTTTATAAAGTGCATTAATTAAAAAATAAAACAATACCCACGCTACCATGCATTTGACACACACAAACAAATATATTGATGATAACGATAAAACATCACAGATGGCGCACAAACTATAATCATACAGTTTGGAAACAAAGTACCTATTTAGTTGGTTTTGAGAAAATAAGATGGCGTTCTTGTCAACAACAAATAAAAATTTATTATGGTCGAATTTCGACTAATGGGCGACCACAATTTAATATAAATTTATTAATTAATCAACATTTGATGTGACTTCTATACCCGACATTTTATGTGATTATATATATGTGTATTGCGCTCGCATATAGTTTAGGTTAAAATAATAACATGGTAAGATCCCATATCATTGGAGAAATAGAGAATCGCCTCTGTGGTCTAGTTGTCCTAAGTCGGAATTGATTTTTTAAGGTCACGAGTTCAAACCCCGGAGCGGGCAACAAAAAAACAAAAGAAATGTGTATTTTTTTTATATGGATTGGATAATGAGCCCGGTTGGCAATAGGCTTGCCAACTATCACAATGTGGGATTTAGTGTCTTTGGCTAGTGAACTCCTATGTTGTGACTCCCCCTACATATTCGGGAAAATGGGCGTGAATATAGTATTTCTAGATAAGTCTATGATAGTGCTATCTCATTTGTATTAGGATTAAGCCACTTGAAACCAGACCAAGCCGGTTATATATTTTGAGAGGAAACACTCAGAACTACAAGCATCTTTACTTAAATTCATAATGGATTACTCAGAAACTATACTTCCGTTGACAATCAAAGGAATATTCATTTTACTATCTACAGTTTTAGTATATAAATCAGGAACCATCTATAATAGATTAGTTTGATTATGAATTTCAAATAGAAAGTTAACAATAGTCAAAGGATCTACGATTACAATGCTCGGTATGTATTTTTCGCCTTCTTTTATATTCCTAAAATCATTAGATCATTGAATAGCAGTGAACCTATAATCCACGATGGATAATATTGGGTAATTGTATGAATTTTGCAGAATAGACAATCTGCCTTCCTGCCAGGCAGCTCGTAAAAGGCGAGCACAGGCTTATCGTCACTAACACAGTGACATCTGACTAGGTGGTAGAGTTTCGCAGCGACTCACCCGGATTGGTACCACCGCCTTACCTATTCCTGCGTGTTCCGGTTCGGAGGGTAAGGTAGCCTATAAACTTTCTTTTGCTCGAGGCCTAACATCCCGGCCTCAGGTTGGCAACGCACCATTACCATTTTTGGTGTCTCTAGGCGGCGGGAATTTATTTCCATCAGGAAATCCGTCTGCATGTTTGCCTTTTAATATCATAAAAAAAAATTGCCTATTTGCCAAATTTCCCGTCTTACATATGCCTATTACAAATCCACCTGTTCCAAAGACAAACCCGGTTTTTGCCTCCCGGCACGCTTCAGACTAAATAAACAAATCTAGTAGAAATATTTAATACTACCTGTTCCGGCGAACTTCGTTCCACCAGTTCCGTTTGTATGGAAAAAAATTAAAGTTTGTTTTCCCTGCAATTTTCCCGGATTTCCTCTTCATGAGAGCCTTCTTCTGACTATCACAAACACAAACAAAAGGAGAAGAAAATTTGTTCAGTCGCACGGAAGTTATGACATTACATTCAACAATTCATTTTTATAAAAAATATATAATATTATAGCCTAGCCTATCCGCCGAACTTCGTTTCGCCACCGGATGGTATTTAGATCACCGCCAGACTTGCAACTTTGTGGTAGCTTTTGCTTCTTTTTTAAGTAAGAAAAACTATATTGAAATTAATCGATTTCTGTTGCAGAAAGGTTAGTGGTCCTAGCCATTTTGGCCCTGGTTCACGGCCATCCTCAGGCTCAAAAGTTCTTCTGTCCTGATGGTAGTCCACAAAAGATTCCCCATGATGCCGACTGCACAAAGTACTACTACTGTGATGATAGCCGAACGCAAGTGGTTGGAAAATGCGAGACTGGAAAAGAATTCTCGTTTGAATTTCAGGTAAGAGATTTTAAACCAACCTCTTTCGATTCACGTTTGCACCTAGGTTTCATTCAATTTTAGTGAGAGAGTGACATACAGTAGCTCGTCTGGATTGGTGCTACGGCCTTTTCCTGTCGCAATAACGTCTGTGCATGCCATAGTCATCTTTCGCACTGATACGTAGGTTAGTCCCAGTAACAATTAGGCGACTCACAATTATTAGGTTAATAACATCTCTAGCGTCTTCTTTTGCAGAATAGACCATCTGCCTTCCTGCCAGGAAGTCGTAAAAGGCGAGCATATCTCACCGTCACTAGCACCGTGATATCCGGGTAGAGTTTCGCAGCAACTCGCCCGGGTGGGTACCACCGCCTTACCTGTTCCTGCCGCCATAACGTCAGTGCTTGTTGACGTGTTGCGGTTCGGAGGGTAAGGTTGCCGGTAAACTTACTTTTGCTCATGGCATAACATCCCGTCCTTAGGTGGGCAACACACCATGTTTGGTGTCTCTAGGCGTCGTGAATTTCTTACCATCAGGAAATCCGTCTGCTTGTTTGTCTTCCAATATCATAAAAAAATATGGCGGCGAAACGTTAGTCTTACCAAATGATTTAAGAAAAAAATCACTCTAAGTAGGATTTGAACCTGAAGGCACAGGTTTGAATCCTGTCTGAAGTGATTTTTTTTCTTTAAGAAACTGAAAATTTATCCCGAGTTAGGTAAACTGCTGAATTCAAGTATCTTGGTAAAGGCCAAAATAGAAATATCTGTTTAAACCACCTTCTCTAAATAAATTCAAAATTTAATCACAAAAATAGTTTGTTTAATTACCAATCTAAAAAAATATATTATTTACTATTTAACATTTAAGTTACGAGCTTTTGTGGAGGAAGCCAGGCAGGTTAGCCAAGATCTTGAGGTATGGTACTCGACACTCTCTGCCTACCCCGTAAAAGACTTGGTGTGAAGATATGAGTTTAAAAAAATTACCCAAAATAAAAAAAAATGTTTCAGCAATGTACAGAGCCACACTTATCTAAATGCTACAACTCCGAAGGAAACAAAATCATGGAAAGAAACAACAGCGAAGGAACACTTCCAAATGGTTGTCCGGAAGATTTCGGAGAACATAAACTGCTTTCACACGAGACCAGTTGCAGCCAATTTTACTACTGTGTCTATGGAGAAAAGGTTCTAAGGGGGTGTACTAATGGCACTTACTTCAATTATGAGTTACAGGTAATAATAATAATACTTTGTTTCTGTTAGCTCAATTTTTTTTCACAGTAATAAAAACAGTGGTTAGGGATTCCTTTTAACCTGTATAAAGCTGATTAAGTAATTTATAATTTTATTAACTATTCCTTGGATTAATATTGATAAATACATTTTCACAGTTTCTACTGTAAGATTTAAATTGTATTGAGGCCTCCTACTACAGGTAAAAGTTTTAAAATTTCTTATTGTCTTGTATTTCAGTATTAGTTGGCTTAATACTCAAAGATTGTTGTTCATAAATTGATAGTATGTTTTCTATCCAGCCAGTTACTATAACTACCCAACGAAGCAGTTAAATAAGTATTTCTTTTGCTTGGAAACCATATTGTATTTCAGCTTTAAATTCAAATAAATTATATACATTCTTTAAACAGAATATAATAATGTTCTACTGAAGTAAAGTAATTACTTACATAACTCTGGACAAAACAAATGTGTTGTAGCTAAGAACAATTTCGATCATGTTAGCTTTCAAACTAAAGAAACCAAATTAAAATTGTTGTATCAGTTTAATAGATATGATGCCACAGATACACATGCATACACACACATACACACAGATACTTGAAACTTATAACAACCCTCTCTTTCCGTGGGGGGTATAAAAATACTCTTAGAAAGTCTTTCAAACCTTGCTGTTTCCAGATATGTGACTATCCGGAGAATGTGGATTGTGATGAAAGTAGTGGTGATGGAAATGATGATCAAATTCAAAAAAGTTCGAAGAAACTCACGGAAATCCAAAGAAGATCGGTTAGTAAAGCAAGTGAATGTCCTAAAAACCACGTACATTTACTGATACCACATGAGACGAATTGCAGCAGATTTTATTATTGTCTATGGGGGAAGAAAGCAGAACGAGAATGTCCGCCAAAAACACATTTTAATCCTTCTTTACAGGTAAAGCTATCACTTGCCACTTTGTGCATGTTTTTCCCGTGTTGGTCCGGGCTCCTTTGCAGAATAGACCATCTGCCTTCCTGCCAGGCAGCTTGTAAAAGGCGAGCATAGGCTTACCATCACTAAAACCGTGACGTCCTAATAGGTAGTAGAGTTCGCAGCGACTCGTCAGGATTGTTACCACCGTCCTGCCTATTCCTGCCACCATAACGTCAGTTCTTGCCATTGACGTATTCCACTTCGAAGGGTACTGTAGCCGGTAAACTTACCTTTGCTCGAGGTCTTATATCTCGGCCTCAGGTTGGAAACGCCCTCGCTCTTTGGTGTCTCTAGGCGGCGTGAATTTCTTACCATCAGGAAATCCGTCTGCTTGTTTGCCTTCTAATGTCATAAAAAAAGATTTTCTGACAATGTATTAGATATGTTAGTCCAGTTAGGAAATTAATTAAAACCGCTATCCTTAACTAATTGAGCTGGTTTTCGATATACACACTTAAGGTTAATGACAATGTAATGTTATGGAGCTGATGCTCATGAGTGGAAGAAGGTTAAAGGAACTCTTAAAATTCCCAACATTATCCGTGTATGAGCTTTTTGATAAATATTGAACTTCTTAAATCCATTGAAAATAGCCCTTACAAACAAAAGTTTGCCAAAAAATATGTTTTTGTTATCTTATATTTTTTTTATCTATACAGTCCACAATGTGTGTTTAATCACTAAATAGTATATAACAAAGTCGCGTTCTCTGTCCCTATGTCTCTTTAGGTATATGCTTAAATCTTTCAAACTACGGAACGGATTTTGATAGTTTTTTTTTTTAAATAAAGTGTTTAAAGAGTAATGTAAAAAAGGTAAGTAAGTATATTTTATACCCCTGCGAAGCTGGGGCAGGCCGCTAGTTTTTTAAATTGTTTAGTATATCTAATAAAAGATATCATCATAAATACCTTGTTTTGACTTTTTGCTTATTAAGAGCATTGTGTAAGTCAAAACATAAAACGTAAAATATTTTTAAAAGCCAAAATTCATTTGAATCATGCTACGAGTGTTTTTGTGTAGATATTTTATTAAATGTACCGAACGCTATATTTGAACACCGATTTTAAAAGGAATTTATAAAAACTAATACTTGAAGAAAGAATTTAAAAAATCTATCTAGCCGCTAAAGTGTTTGATAGAATTTAATAAAAAGTAGGTAATAGAAATGTAGGTATATTTCTTTTTCTGTGTCGGTTCCTGGATTTTTTAAAGGTTCTGTATTTCTTTTGTTTCCTTTCCAAACTGTCCACAGAGGTGAGCGTTTGTTTAATTTGTTACTATTGCATATTTATTAATCTCTGCTATTACTGAGTCGAAAAATGGTGGTAAAATTTCACGACGACTTGCCCGGGTTGGTGGTGGTACTAATATGAGTACAACGCTTTAGAGGGTAGGACATCTGATTTTACGCAAAACCTAGTATAGTACTATTTAAATTATGCGCTTCGGCTTTGTTCGTCAAGCTTCGGAAATCCGAATGTATTTTAAAGATATATCTATATAGGGTTGTTATTACATAATTAATCATTTCGCTTAATTTTAGATAAGGTCAGTCAATTTAAAAATAAGAGTATAAGGTGTAAAAAGAGTAAAAAGTGTAAAGCCGAAGCGCATAATTTAAATAGTAGTACAGTATACTGACGTCATGTAGGTAATGCACATTTTCCATCTTTTTGTATGCATGTGACGTGTATTTAACCGCCTTCAAAAAGGAGGAGATTATATTTTGGACTCATATTTTTCTAGTATGTTAATCGATTTCTCCGCCATTTCTGAACCGATTTTACGAGTATACATTTTTTATATTTAAAAGAGCGGGCTTTCGAGGTGTTTCTATTGGCACCAAGTCTGGATGTGTAAGCCCACGAAAAGCGAGGAAGATACTTTTTGTGTAGATAAGATGACTTAAATTACTACTATTTAAATTACGCGTTTCAGCTTTACACTTTTTACTCTTTTTACACTTTATATTTTAAAATTGGCTGACTTAATTTAAATTCAAGCGAAATGATTTATTATGTGTAATAACAATTCTATATTGATATCATTAAAATACATTCGGATTTCCGAAGCTTGACGAATACAGTCCAAGCGCATAATTTAAATAGTACAATTATACTTACCGTAAAGGACTTATTTATTGAAATCGAAGTTGGTTTCTTATCGTTTTAATACTCCAAAATTATCTTACAATTAGGAAGTTCGTCAGAACCAATTAAACTGATATATTGTGAACTAGCTGCTACCTGCGGCTTCGCCCGCGTTTTCACAGAAACCCGGTGTGCGATCGGAATTAAAAATAGCCTATATGTTAATCCAGGTCACAATCTATCTGCCTTCCAAATTTCAGACAAATCCGTTTAGCCATTCGAGCGTAAAAGAGTAACAAACATCCATACATCCATACTTACAAACTTTCGCATTTATAATATTAATAGGATTTAAAAAAATACTTTATGATTACAGGTTTGCGACTGGCCTCAAAATGCTGGTTGTCAAAATGGAAGTGGTAACGATGGTGGTAACGATGGTGGTAATGATGGTGGTAACGATGGTGGTAATGAAGATGGTAATCAAAATTGTACTTTCCTACCTAATGGCTGTCCTTCGAACTTTAGCATCCATTACCTGTTGCCACATGAGACTGACTGCACCAAGTTCTACTACTGCGTATTTGGGGAGAAGGTGATGCGGGAATGTGCTCCAGGGACTCATTTTAATCCAACCCTTCAGGTAAGTTGTAAAAAGCTATCAAATTGATTTGTTTTGAAAGGGAGTTACTGAAGTTTTCCCCTAATTGGTCCGGGCTTCTTTGCGGAATAGACCATCTAGGTCATAAAGACGAGCATAGGCTTACCGTCAATAATAAAGTGACTTCTAACTAGGTGGTAGAGTTTCGCAGCGACTTGTCCAGATTAGTACGACCGCCTTACCTATTCCTGCTGCCATAACGCCAGTTGACGTGTTCTGGTTCAGAGGATAAGGGAGCCGATAACCTTACTTTTACTCGAGGCTTAACATCCCGGCCTCAGGTTGGCACCAATACCACCTTTGTTGTCTCTAGGCAGTTTGAATTTCTTACCATCAGGAAATCCGTCTGCTTGTTTGCCTTCCAATATCATAAAAAAGTCTCTCTTGATCCTGGTCACTCTACTGTAGTAGGTATAGTAGTAGGTACTGTTTAAATTATGCACGACGGCTATATTCGTCAAGCTCTAAAATCCAAATGTATTTTAAAGATGTCTATATTATAGAATTGTTATTACATAATAATTAATCATTTCGCTTAAATTTAGATTAGATCAGCCAATTTAAAAGTAAAAGTATAAAGTGTAAAAAGCGTAAAACCGAAGCGCATAATTTAAATAGTAGTACTATACGTGTATACGTTTTTTATTGTAATCATAAATCATAATATTAATATGTGATGCCAAAACTTTGGCCCCCTTTTTACGAAAATTACGCGACGCAGGAGCATTAAATTTGACACACTTATAGTTTATGTGTAGGAAAAGTGCAGAACGCTTACATTTCTCATTAATAATGTTTATACAGTACATTAAATCAATAAATAAAACATTACCCACGCTACCATGCATTTAACACACAAATAAAAATATTGTTGCGATTTATACTTAAATATTATAACACATAGTATAATAATATATACATATATATAATATAAATAAGAGCAAGCTAGTTGGAGTATTACTAGTTCTGCATTGGATCTACAATGCCTGCGTACCTACGTGAGATAGTGAAACTGATTGCTGCAAACTTTAAATTTTATAAATAACTAGCTGCTACCTGCGGCTTCGCCCGCGTTTTCACAGAAACCCGGTGTGCGATCGGGATTAAAAATAGCCTATATGTTAATCCAGGTCACAATCTATCTGTCTTCCAAATTTCAGACAAATCCGTTCAGCCATTCGAGCGTGAAAGAGTAACAAACATCCATACAAACTTTCGCATTTATAATATTAATAGGATTTTTGTACGCCATGAGGCAAGGAGTAGACGTTCTTTTGTAATGTAATCTTTCAGACCTATGACTGTACCTACTTCTACAAACAAATGAATTGAATTTAATTGAATAGATTTGCGATTGGCCATGGCAAGCTGGTTGCACATGTGGTGGTGGAGGAGTTGGAGAGTGGCTGCCAAATGGCTGTCCATCGAACTACAGCATCCACCACCTATTGCCACATGAGACTGACTGCACTAAGTTCTACTACTGCGTGTTTGGGGAGAAGGTGATGCGGGAATGTGCTCCGGGGACTCATTTTAATCCAACTCTCCAGGTAAGCAATAAAAATCAGTTACAGATTATTTTTTAAATTTTTTATAAATTTATCTCTTTTACACCATGACCACGTTTGGTATCAAAATGTGACGTCTTTTTACAATTGTCTGTATAGAGATCAACCGCCTTACCTATTCCTGTCACCATAACGTCAATGCTTGTCGTTGGTGTGTTCCGATTTGGAAGGTAAGGTAGCCGGTAAACTTACTTTTGCTCGAGGCGTAACATCCCGGCCACAGGTTGGCAACGCAACATTTCAACCTTTGGCGTCTCTAGGCGACGTGAATTTCTTATCATTAGGAAATCCGTCTGCTTGTTTGCCTACCAATATTATAAAAAAAACTATTTCATCCTGAAAATTGAAATATGATATTGGTATGGATACTAGGAACAAATAGATAAGGGAGTGGTCAATCTCAGGCCCGCATTAATAGTTCGTTCTTAATGGCTATCTCAAGTTTCTTTCATACCAGACACACTCAAGGTGTTACCAGAACTTCAGAGCAGTCTCGATCTTGAGAACGGTGTATTATTTATTTATTGATTTATTTATTTAACACTTTATTGCACACAAAAACTAAAATACACAAAATACACGAGAAGTTAAAAATGCACAAAAGGCGAGCTTATCTCTAACTAAAGAAATTTCTTCCAGCCATCCCAAAAAAAAATTAAGCTGTGAAAATAAAATGGAAAGCATCGTGTACAAAACAATTAACTATAGCTAAACTTAGAACGAATAAATAAAAATATACTAATAAAGTGTGTAAAAAAAAACAGGTACAATTATAATTATTAAAATATCTTAGTAGGATAATATATGAGTATGTTATTGTGTCAACGATAAGTAATGTTCCTTCAATCTTTTCTATAAAGTATTATTTATTTTCTTAAAAGTATTAGTCTTTTCTTATAAGTATTAACCCTTTGAACACCGTTCTCAAAGGGGATCGTTGCAAAACCCCCATTTTTGACCCTGTTGGTCTCGGTCCGCTGAGTAGAATAGACCATCTGCCTCTCTGCCAGACAGTTCGTAAGGGCGCCCCTTACGAACTGACTACAGGTTAAGATATGGGTCATTACCAACAAGGTTATTGGTGTAAGAGTGACGTACTTGCCCGGGTAGAAATCCATTGCCTTACCTATTAATGCCGTCATATTATTAAATAAATAGATATCCTGGACAAGTTACAAAAATTGAATCTAACCCCAAAGTAAGCAAATTATATGCTTGTGTTATGGGTTTTAGTCAACGATACTAATAAATAGAAATACTTAAATAGATACCAGAATAAATTTAATAAACACCCACACCTGGAAATGCAGACATCTAAATGTTCATGACACAAATGCCTGACCCCGTCGGGAATCGAACCCGAGCCTCGCTGTTGGTCGATGTAGTTAGGCGTGTACGCTAGCCACTCGACCAACGAGGCGGTCAAAGACCATATGTACAAATTAGCAGCATCTTATAACAACATGGAATAACATACTAGCAAGCACTGACGCTATTTATCCCATAGAAAATATGAATCTCTGCGCGTGAACAGAGTCGCGGATAGCAACCTACATAAAATATAATGACATGAATCATGTTTCTACGAATTATCAAGTGTTTGAGTGTTACATTTGTTAATACATAACTTTTTCATTTAATTTTCGAGAGGCCTCTTCACTTAGAAATCCACTTCATTTTCACTTTTATTAATTACCAGTTGTTGACCGCGGCTTCGCTTACGTTGGTTAGATGTTACTGACGGTACCCACATATACCTAAAAATGTTAACTGTAAACAAACTACAATAAAGTCCCGTGTTGGTCCGGGCTCCTTTGTAGAATAGACCATCTGCCTTTCTTGCCAGGCAGCTCGTAAAAGGCGAGCATAGGCTTATCATCACTAACACCGTGACATCTGACTAGGTGGTAGAGTTTCGCAGCGACTCGCCCGGATCGGTGCATCCGCCTTACCTATTCCTGCCGCCATAACGTAAACCCGGTTACAGGAGTTAACAAAACAATAATGAAAATATTAATGAGCTCGACGAGGCGGTCAATAATAATAAATAACAAATTCAAATAGGTACACATATAATGTGCCAGTTTGGTGGGTAGGCGTTACATCCCGGCCTCGGGATACCCTATGCCTACCCTGTAAGAAACTTTTCGCGAAGATACGTACGTACGTGTGTGTGTGTGCGTGTGTGTGTGTGTGTGTGTGTGTGTGTGTGTGTGTGT
>NJDC01000784.1:11121-21707 GCA_002245475.1 Calephelis virginiensis | reverse complement strand
GTGAGAATATTATTTTTAGAAAAAATATTTTACCATTAGAATAGAGAATAATGTCTATTTCTATGAAAAATTGGAAATTTGTCCAGCGTTCAAAACCGGGACGGGTTGCTAGTTCTTCATACAGACCCACCAATTAATTCCTTTTTCCAGAGCTCTTACACATTTTTATGTATTTCAGGTTTGCGATTGGCCATGGCACGCTGGCTGTGCTTGTAACGATGGGGGAGGTGTAGAAAATGGTTGTCCAGCGGACTTCAGCATCCAAAAACTATTGCCGCACGAAAATGACTGCACCAAGTTCTATTCCTGTGTATTTGGAAAAAAAGTGGAGCAAAATTGTGCACCTGGAACTCATTTTAATCCAACTCTACAGGTGAGATTTAAACAACTTTTAAATTAAAAACAATCATTTATTGCCTAGTAGGTATGCATCAGTTAGTTCCATGAAAAAGTTTAAAATCCTTGCCTAAGGTTGGGGAAAACACAAATGTTTTTCCGGGTCTGGGTGTTTATTATATTTATTCTGGTATATCTTTAAATATTTATAAGTAGTAGAATCGTATATAGTATCCAAATTTAATATTTAATATGGTATATATTTAGGTATTTACATGTATTAGTTATATAGTAGCCAGTAAATTTACGCCAAAGCTTCAATTTTCGGCATTATTTTATCAAAATGAACGCCACCCGTCTTACAAAAGATCATTTTTGTGACCATAAGCGACGCATTGGACCGGGCTCCTTTGAAGAATAGACCATCTGCTTTGTCGTGCCAGGCAACTCCTGAAAGGCGAGCACAGACTTACCATCACTAGCACCAAGACATTTGAATAGGTGGTAGAGTTTCCCCGCGACTCGCCCGGATTAGTACCACCGCTTTACCTATTCCTGTCGCTATAAGCGTGACGTGTTTCGGTTCGGAGGATAAGGTAGCTGGTGAACTTACTTTTGGAGGCTGGCAATGGCAACTCTAAGGTTGGCAAAGCACCATTACCACCTTTGGTGTCTCTAAGCGGCGTAAATTTCTTACAATCAAGAAATCCGTATGTTTGTTTGCCTTCCAATATCATAAAAAATACGTTCAAAGGACCAATCTACCTAGTGGTTTCCCTTAGGTTTCATAAATCATTTTCATCAGTAGTAGTAGTAGTAGTAGAGTCAGTAGACGTAAAAGATAGAGTATTACTGACTGTCTTCGAAGTCAATGATTAGAGTATATTCATGCCCATATCCCCGAAAAGGTAAGCAGAGATACAACCCGGGCACCCACGACTAGCCGAGGACACAATGTCAACAAAAGTCCCACAATGTGATAGGTGGCAAGCCTATCGCCAACCAGGCATATATCCAATCCTGAGCAACATTTTTTTTATTAGAAAGTTGGACAAGCCAGATTTTCTTTTTGTTGCCCGACCCGGGATTTGAACCCGTGACCTCATGAAGTCAAGTCCAACACCTGGACAGTTATACCACAGAGGCGATAATCAAGCATCAGATATGCCAAAATCTTTCCAAGTTTTGTGACTGACTGTAGACTTCACCATCCACCAGCTTTTGCCACTAAAGACTGATTGCACCAAGTTCCACGAGTGTGTATTTGGGAACAAACTAGAACGAAAATGTGCCCTTGGAATACACTTTAGTCCAAAACTTCAGGTAGATTTATTCAACGTAGGATTTGTGACTGTATTTTTAAAACGACTCTGAACGAAGGCTGTAAAGTTTATGATTTAGTATGTTTGTCAATCGATTGTTCTGTCAATAACGAACCGATTATATTTTTTTTTTATAGATATTATAATATGTGACTACTTTTTAATTTCATCAAGATTGGACTCATGGTTCGTTAATTGTACTCAATAATAAAAAAAAGCATCTTCACGCCCATATCCCCGCAGCGGTAGGCAGAGGCACAACCAGGGCACTCACGACTAGCCGAAGACACTAAATCCCACAATATAATAGATGGCAAGCCTAGCCAACTGGGCACATTTCCAATCCCGAGCAATTACAAAATTGGAAAAACCCAATTTTCTTTTTATTGTCCGACCCGGGATTCAAACCCGGCACCACTGCAGTCAAGTCCAACAACTGAACCGCTAGATCACACAGGCGAGAGGTACTCAATAATGTATAATTTTTTCATGTACCCTACACAGCAATTTGAAAAACTAGCCGGATCATAATAAAAATTACATAAGACCACCTCGGAATTTAGCTATCTTTGTAAAAAGAAATAATCAAAATTCTAGTTTTACCGCTCTTTAATCATTATTACGAAATCATCTAAATATTTCAAAGGAAGTTCGATAGAAAGTCGTATCAGACTAATTCTCTTTAATTGTTTTAGTAAAAAAGTTTTTTTCTTAAAGCCAAGTGCTTTGAACAGGCAAAATTTGTTATGTCTTAATTTAGTGGCATATTGATAGCAGCAATACAAGCCGAGTCTTATATTTCCCATTCATAAAACTTTGGAACCTATGCCCGTGTACATTAAAATACTCTCCCGTTGACCCCTAGGAGTCTACTTGGACCACATTGGGAATTACTGCCCTAAGTAAGCAAATTATATGTCTATGTTATTAGTCAACGATACTTATCCACAGAAATATTTAAATACTGGAATATTTTTAAAAAACACCCAGACCTAGAAATATACACATCTAGAGGTTCGTCGCAAATATCTGACCCTGTCGAAAGGCGAACCCGAGGCTCACAGGTGGTTGAAAGCTTAAGGCGCTTACCTCTTGACCGACGAGGCGGTCAAGATAGATAAAACCCAGGTTTTGTAATAAAAACCTCTGTTTAAGGTCTGTGATTTGCCGTGGCATGCGCGCTGCGACCCCAACTTTGTTGCCTGTGACCCTTTACCTAACGGATGTCCATGCAACAACAGCATCCATCATCTTCTACCCCATGAAACTGACTGCGGAAAATTCTACTACTGTGTATTTGGAGAGAAGGTCGAACGAGATTGTCCTGCTGGAACTCACTTCAATCCTACTTTGCAGGTAATTTATCTCATCTCTCTCATCTCACATCTCTTATGTTATAATTTTGACGAGTCTGTGAGCTGTGTTTGTGGTTTCTTTTAAGACATTGGAAGGCAAACAAGCAGACGGATTTCCTGATGGAAAAGGTGGTAATGGTGCGTTGCCAACCTGAGGCCAAGACGCTAGGCCTCGATCAAAAGTAAGTTTACCGGCTACCTTACCCTCCGAACCGGAACACGTCACAGCAAGCATAAACGGTATGGCGGCAGAAATAGGCAAGGCGGTGGTATCAATCCGAGCAAGTCGCTGCGAGACTCTACCATCTAGTAGGATGTCACGGTGTTAGTGACGGTAAGCCTATGCTATCCTTTTACGAGCTGCCTGGTAGGAAGGCAGATGGTCTATTCTGCAAAGGAGCCCGGCCAACACCGAACAGCATTGTAGCATCCAACAACTAAGTTACGACAACTAAACGAATGGAGGTTGATATTTGGAGTTGAAATATACCACGTTGGTAAGGTTTTAGAGAAATAAGACATCACTGTTCTCTCTTACGTTCATTGACCCGAAACTGAGGTCATTGCCCTTTTCATACAAACACGTAGGTTTCGGAGACTCTTGATACCACCCTCAGATAATATCCGAGTGTTTGATCGTGGAATGGCAACCTTGGTCTCCCCGTGTACCTACATTCATCCACATTCGCAATGTTAATCTTAACGGCTTACTCTTAAGCAATTACAACTTTGTAGGAATGACAGTTAAATTAAATTACAACTTTAAATGAATAAAAATATTTTAAATAAAAATTTAGAATGTAAATCGATCACAATTGTTGGTCCGGACTCCTTTGCAGAATAGACCATCTGACTTCTTGTGAGGCAGCTCGTAAAAGGCGAGCACAGGCTTACCGTCACTAACACAGTGACATCTGACTAGGTGGTAGAGTTCCGCAGCGATTGACCTGGATTGTTATCACCGCCTTACGTTTTCCTGCCAGATAACGTCACGTCGTGTTCCAGTTCGAAGGGTAAGGTAGCCGCAAAACTTATTTTTGCTCAAAGTCTAACAGCCTCAGGTTGGCAATGCACGATTATCATATTTATTGTCTCTAGGCGGCGTGGATTTCTTACAATTAGGAGATCCGTTTGCTTGTTTGCCTTCCAATATCATAAAAAAATTAAAAGAAATAAATATTACAGGTCTGCGACTGGCCTTCGACTGCTGGTTGTATTACTTCACCCGGTAATGATACCTGTGGAAGCTGTGGTGGAAGCTCCTGCCAAAGCTGTCCCATATGGCCTCATGAAACAGATTGTGATAAGTACTGGAAATGTGTTAATGGAAATAAAGTCAAAGTTGTATGCCCTGAAGGTTTAAATTTCAATCGAAAAACCAACACTTGTGACTTTATTTGCAATGCAGCATGTGTAAGGAAAGCAGTTCAATCCACTGCAAGGGATGATGGGTTATCAATCTTCTTGCCTTGGGATAAAGTTGACAGTATCATTGACTTTTCTAAGACTCATCACCTATATTAAAAATAAGCAATGGTTTAAAATAAACTACACGCTTCTGAAAAATGGACTATTGAAAACATATAATTATATTAAAATGTAAGCAAATTAAATTTGTCTTTTACTTAGAATCCTTTTATATAAAAATCTTACGATTCAGATTCAGATGACATCATCCATGTAGACAATACAAGATGCACTTGTATGCGTTTACATCAGTCTAGCGAAATTAAAAACAAAAAAACTTTTTTCTTTAGGTTTTGGCCTTCACGTTAGTATTTTGCCATTAGTCAAGAACAAATTTACATCAAATTTTGTATCAATTTTCATCAATTATAATTAGTCATCAGTCATAAGTCGACAATAAGTCATGTCAGGATCTTGGGTAAAGCGGTGGCCCCATTACTCAAGCTCATGTAATCGTTTAATTATTTCATTTGTGCACTTTCACTAAACAAAATTGTTCAAAACGCCACTAAAATTAGTCAAATTTCACTCAATATCAAAACTTCGACCATCTTTTTTCTCGATAGCGCCAAAACAAAAAAAAACTTACAAAACAAAATTACAAAGCAAATTTAATTTTTATTTTTTGCAGCTAAACAGCAGATAACAAAAAAATGAAGAGGAACTTTTTTGTGCACAATTTTTATTCTCAACTTACAACTTTTACTTGAAAATGTTTTTTCTATTTTCTACCGTTATTAAGTTATGTTAAAAAAAGGCATTTTTCAACACTTTTTTTATTTTTTTCATCCCTTCATTAAGTTTATATCGTTTTATTATTAAGTTTATAAAAATTACCTATTTTTGCGTTTTTCGTCTTTAAGAAAATAGACAAATTTCCTTAGTGAATGAACGATAATACGTAAAATTCGAAATGACAGAAATAGTACAAATTCGTCAAAAATATATTAAAAAGGTGCTAAAAAACATTGTTCAGGGCTATTACAGAAACCAGCCGAAGATCCTCAAAATACTAACTTTACTGACCATTTTCCACTCCTGAGGTACCCGTTAAATACAAATGAGGCCAATTTTCGTTTTTAAATTTCGGTACCAATTAAATCTGTCTAGTAAAACAGAAATATCTTCTACTGAAGAATTGTAGTAAACATACATAGCATATTTTCTGGAACCAGTAATATTTAACCAGTACGTTAATACCCTGGACTTACGTGGTAGGTGGGTCCGAGCGATTGCCATGTAAGTCGAATTCGCATAAATCGGGGTTCAACTTTGCATATAAATACATACCTATAAAGTTTGTTTAATCGTCGCCTCTGTGGTCGAGCGGTTCAGTTGTTGGACTTGACTGCCTGAGGTCCTAGGTTCGAATTCCGGGTCGGGCAACAAAAAGAAAATTGGGTTTTTCAAATTTTCTAATAAAAAAAACGTTGCTTGTGATTGGATATGTGCCCGGTTGGAGATAGGCTTGCCATCTATCACGTTATGGGACGTGTCTTCGGTTAGTCGTGAGTCCCTGGTTGTGCCTCTGCCTACCTCTTTTCGGATATGGGTGTGAAGATACGTAATCGGGACCAGAGTTTAAAGACAAAAAAAAAGAGTTCTATGATATAACTAAAAACAGCACTGTATTTAATAACAGATGCAACTCAAACTCCGTGCCAAAACGGAAAACAGTTGTACCAATCTAAAAACTACAAAAAAAACTGAATTTAGAACCATGAACAAGTAATCCTTGAATGTATGAAGAATGAAGCAATAAAATATGATATTATAGATATTTATTCTATTCCGATTGCAAGAAAAAAAAATCCTTGTGACTAGTATACAAACTGCATTTTCCTTCCTTCTTCTTTATAAATTGGGATAGATATCAGTATTATCGGGCCGGCATTTTTATTAAATATATACTGGAAAAAATATATGTTTAAAGCATCTTCACGCCCATATCCCCAAAGAGGCAGGCAGAGGGACAACCAGGGCACCCACGATTAGCCGAAGACACAAAGTCCTACAATGTGATAGGTGCCATCCGGGCACTTATTATCAATTTTTTTTTAGAAAATTGGAAAAATCAAATTTTCGTTTTGTTGCCCGACCTGGAAATTAAAAATAGTAATTACAATAATGACATATTTAATTACTTTTATTATATTTTTTATCACAATTTCATGGAATTGTAAACGTCAATGTTTGGGCATTACAAGTTGATGTTGTATCTACTAATTCATGAAACACTTTTTCCTTATAAAAATAACGTTATGTGGTAATTGCAAGCTATAATCATAAAAAAACAATAAATGCACAGAAAGATAAAAAACAAGTAATTAACAAAAAAAGAGGCTGACCGAAACTATTTGATAGGTTTTTAAAATCGATAAGAAGGTGTATTCGTTTTTTTTATTTATCAAAATCAAAAAGATAATTAAAACGGAAATCAATCATGCATATCTTTTTGATTAACTTCTGATTCATACTATTTTATTTCAATTATCATTCGTAATAGAAAGCAGATATAGGTACAATGCGAATGTGGATAGATGTTATGTGGATAATTGACATTCCATTATCAGATCACTTGGATATTATCCGAGAGTGGTGTCAAGAGTCTCCGAAACCGGCGTGTTTGTATGAAAAGGGTAATAAATGTGAAGGAAGCAAGACAGGTTTGTCAGGATCGTGAGGTCTGGCACTCGATACTCTCTGCCTACCCCGTAAGGGACTTGGCGTGAAGATATGTATGTATTGAATTTCATTTTGTTCTACGACAGTCTGTAGGATAAAAAAATGTTGGAGTCTCATTCAAAATGAATCCTATCATTATTTTAATTATTATTATTACAATATCTTAATTTGTTCTCTCCGACAGAATCGTCTTCACTAAAGTTAGTAAGATTTTCTTTTTATTGAAGTGAAACTTCTTTAGAATAGTTGTGATTTCAAAACGGTGCAACGGAAAAGCCACAGGTAAGATGCACAAATATATATTCATCTCATTCTTTTGCAGGTAAGAGACACAAATATATGTTCATCTCGTTCTTTTGTCGATTTACTGAAGTTTCACTTCTATCGTGTGTGAATCGCACACACATATTTTTTTTGACATTGAGTATTTTTATGTTATCCGTTAAAAACTATATCAAAGCCCTTATTCTCAACCCCGCGTTATTGACTTGTCATAATCTTCATCATTTCTGTTCCACATATAAGCAAATATGTAAATCCAGTAGCAAATTTCTCATCTTTATGAACCTTGTATCCTAATTCAAATGTTATAATACCTTAAGTCTGATATTCATATTTTTAAATTAAGAAACAGTTGTACTGTTTTTCGTATCACTTATAATTTATTATTTTAGGTAGTCTATATTAATAAATTATAAGTGATACGTAAAAATGTACAAGTGTTCCTTCATTTAAAAATACGAATATTTGGAAGTTTTAGCAAGCGTCGACGAAAAATGTCAAATATTAAGAGTGACGGTTTCCAATGTTATATTTTTAAATAAAAATAATTCATTCATTCAATTGCTGAATTTTGTTAAAATAAGTTACGGATCCGTCATATTTTTGTGCGTTTATTCTGAATAAAAAATGTTCAACTCTGATAGTCTATTTTTCGATCTACCATGTTAGTGACTTTAAATATTAGCTTTTGATTTTATCGAATGCAGACTAAACAAGTAGTGTTTATTAGGTAAGCCACCTTATTAGAACTGTTTTGGTTTTAATGAATACTGATAAATAATAATGAATATAAAAATGGTCGAACTTTTTTCATAATTATTGAATTTCGTGTTTATATTGAGTGAAATTTGTCAATTTTGGTGTCATTTTGTACAATTTTGTTCAGGATAATCATGAAGAAATTAGCGTATCGTGTATTTCCTCGTTGACGCCAAATCTCATTACATGAGCTTGAGTAATGAGGTCACCGCTTTACCCAAGAACCTGACATGACTTACTGACGACTTATGACTGATGACTAATTATAATGTATTAAAATTGATATAAAATTTGATGCAAATCTCTACTTGACTAATGGCAAAATACTAACGTATAGGCCAAAACCTAAAGAAAGATATTTAAGATAAAATCATGATTTTGTGGCGAAAATTTAATGAAACCAAATAATGTACAAAAGTTTCTACAAATACTCAAACAAAGAATCTCAATTTCTTCAAGTTTCCCGCATGCTGCACTCTAGGTTCTAAATTAAATAAATGTTGCTTAGTATTATTAAATTCTTTATTATTATGACACATGCTCATTTAAGGAAAATGTTTGCCTGTAAATTGGCAAATACCCACAATCAAAATTAATTTAATTGTTTCGCAGGCGCATCATTGCTAAAAGTGGAACAAATTCTTGAGTCGGTCAAAATATGAGTCATCTAGATTTGTTAAGTTTAAGGGAGGAAATGTTCAGATATTTGTTACATTATTTGGAACTGACGTAGTTGTCCAGTTTGTTGGTGGTGCAGCCGTTGTAGTATTACTTGGCCAGATATTTGTTACATTATTTGGAACTGACGTAGTTGTCCAGTTTGTTGGTGATGCAGCCGTTGAAATATTACTTGGCAAGATATTTGTTACATTATTTGGCACTGACGTAGTTGTCCAGTTTGTTGGTGATGCAGCCGTTGTAATATTACTTGGCAAGATATTTGTTACATTATTTGGCACTGACGTAGTTGTCCAGTTTGTTGGTGGTGCAACCGTTGTAGTATTACTTGGCCAGATATTTGTCACATTATTTGGCACTGACGTAGTTGTCCAGTTTGTTGGTGGTGCAACCGTTGTAGTACTACTTGGCCAGACATTTGTTACATTATTTGGCACTGACGTACTTGTCCAGTTTGTTGGTGGTGCAGCCGTTGTAGTATTACTTGGCCAAACAGTCGAAATAGTACCGTTAATTGGAGGAGCAATTGTTGTTAAATTACTCGGCGATGATGGAGTCTCTGTGATAGCATTGGATGTAAAATTATTTGTTATCACGTTTGTTGAATCATCGGCTAACTTACAGTTTGCTAAACTTACATGAACACAACTCTGTAAAGAAAAAATAATGTTATATTATACTTTGCGTGACCCCTAACAATATTGAGCGACAAACATTTTTTTTTTAAATTGCCTATACCACATTCACTAAACAGAGTCATCGTGAAAGAAAGAAGAAAGAAAGAAAGGAAATTATTTATTTGCGGAATATGTGTGTAAATGAGATATTACAAAAATATTTAAGTATATCAATATATTCTACCATATTTCGGTGTGCAAATATTTTAATATTTATAAAAAACATTATTTAATAACATATACTTTAATTACTTATATTTATAACTGGTTTAATTATTTATTACCAAACATTTTAAAACTAATTAAATTTAATCCTGTCTACCGTAAAACTACTATAAATTAATTGATTCATGTTGAACATGAGAATACTTACACAAGTAAAAAAAGTACTAGTTATATTTAAGTTACTTTGTAAACTATAAACAACTTGGTTTTTATCTACAAAACATTTGTTTCTAATTTTTTTTTGCTGAAGACCAGAAGCACACATTTTTCACTATCCTGTTTTACTGTCAAGTGCCTAAGAATCGGTTTTGGAAGCAAAGGCTTTTAAAGGAGTTTTTGCGCCATCGAGAGAAAAGATAGTCGAAGTTTTTTCATAATCATTGAATTTCGTGTTGATGTTGAGTGAAATCAGTCAATTTGGGTGGCATTTTGTACAGTTTTTTTCAGTGAAAGTGCACGAATGAAATAAAGAAGAAATTAGCGTATCGTGTATTTCCTCGTTGCCGCCAAATCTCCTTATATGAGCTTGTGTATTGAGGCCGCCACTTTACCCAAGAGCCTGACATGACTTATAGAGGACTTATGACTGACGACAAATTATAATTGATTAAAATTGATATAAAATTTGATGCAAATTTCTACTTGACGAATGGCAAAATACTAACGTGTAGGCCAAAACTTAAAGAAAGGAAGAAAAGAAAGGTCTTTAAATGAAAGAAACTATGATTATAAGACATTTTAAAACGAGGTTTGCATTCTTAAAATATGTGATATTCTAGTAATTAACGGTTTTAGTAAAA
>NJDC01000781.1:12412-42173 GCA_002245475.1 Calephelis virginiensis | reverse complement strand
CTCGTAGTGCCGTCCACACGTAGAATTCGTGTTACATTACACGGTGGATTACATTAAACGTTACACTCGTCTGGACCCGGCCTTAGATATATAGGAGGGTGGATTGAAAAGTACTCGGTCTAACACGTATCCATTCAATTCTAAAAATCAAATCTACCCACATTATTTAGTTGTTCAGAGTAGTTTATTGTGTATATTTCGAAGAATATGCAATTGTAAATTGTGATTTTATATATTTTTTTAAAAATCAATTTGACTTTCTGCAAATGGAGCAAATCGAGTACATGCCGTCATTAAGTACCACGATAAGAAGGAGCTGTCACCGAAAGCCAACCATGATAATATGGTCAGTACATACGAGGATTCTGCTCCATCTTATTTATCCATCAAAATCAATCCTATTCATCCGCCAAGGATATAGAAATCTCTTATGAACGAACTCAAAATATCGTAGTCAACGAATTGGGTTTCCACAAAGTGTCTTCAAGGTGAGTTCCGTCACTGCTTACAGCTCAACAAAAAAGGACGCGATGACTATTTCACGTGACTCTTTGTAGTTACTTGAAGCCGATGCAGATGATTTTTTTAATCGTTTTTTTACAATAGACGAAACATCGGTTCATTACTGTGCGCCAGAAACAAAACAACAATCAAAAGACTGGAGAAGACCTGGTTCACCACCCCCCAAAAAGACTAAGGTGATTTTGTCAGCAAATAAAGTAATGGCTTCAGTATTCTGGGACTCGAAGGGTGTGATTGATTATCTTGAAAGGGGTCCGACTATACACTCTAATTACTACTGTGTCTTACTACGTCGTTTACGAGAGGCAAATAAAAGAGAAACGTCCAGGAATGTTCAGAAGAAAAGTCGTGTTTCATCAAGATAACGCCCGTGTTCACACGTCTGTGCAATCAATGGCTGAAATCCACAATTGAGGCTTTGAACTATTACGGCATCCGCCTTATTCACTTAATCTAGCACCTTCAGACTTTTTGTCCCCTAACCTAAACTTGGGACTTGGGAGTTCAAAGATTTTTGACCACCGATAAATTGGCCTACAAGTACTTTTCAATCCAATTCAAATTTCAATTCTGTCAATGAAACTTTATATTTTAAGTAAATAACAATAAAAAAAATCTTCGTCCTCAATTTTTTAATGTTTAAAATATAATTCGGAAGCTATTATTTATTTATTTTCTATGAGATATTTGAGGTATTTTTAGTTTAAAGTTGTATTTTGCAAAGAACAACAAATAGAAACTTGTCATACTTGACCTTATATCAACCATACCATAAAAGAAAAAACAACAGCTGTTAGTAGTTTGTATTTATCAATTGCAAAAGCTGAAAGTTCCAAGGAAAAATAAATCAAACATATGCAGTTTTCTTTTTATTTTTTTAGTTGCGTTTTTTAAAGTTGCGGTAAAACAGAGGTAGTCATGTCGGATAAAAAATTCTTCCCGCCCTTATAATTGAAGAGGTAGGCAGTGGCACTACGAGGGCACCCACGACTAAATGAAGAAACTAGGCATCATAAAGCAAAAGCACTGTTTTAAGTTGCCCGATCCGGAAATTGAACTCAACAGCAGTCCACTAGACCACACAGCGGATTTTTTTACTTAGTCTTTAAAACTCATTCCAAAAGCTTATCAGATTACGATGTTCACTAATTGTATATTAGAATTTAAAAACCTAGTTAGTTTAGTAGTTTGGTCCCGGGTCGGGCAACAAAAGAATATTAGGGTTTTCCAATTTTCTAATAAAAAAAATGTTGCTCGGGATTGGATATGTGTCCGGTTAGCAATAGGCTTGCCACCTATCACATTGTGGAATTTTAGAGTCTTCGGCTAGTCGTGGGTGCCCTGGTTGTGCCTCTCCTACCATCTTCGGGGATATAGGCGTGAAGATACTTACTTACTTTAGTTATTTGCATGCTTTAATCGAATAACGTTAGAATTTGAAAATTTCAATTACAAATGATTGAAAAATTATGCATCGTCTAAGCTGAAATTACACAACCATCATCACATTACACATATGAGTGAATATATTTATATATATATATAATTCTTGTGTTTGCGTGTTTGTCACTGAAGTTATTCTAGACGACTGGACCGATGTTGATGAAACTTTTTATGTGTGTTCAAGGGAATTCGAAAATGGTTCAGATTCACAATTTGGTCTCATGGGAAATGTTTTTTAATTATTTTTTTTAATAATAAGTAGTTGTTGATTTTGGAATGTTTTATATCGGACTGCACTACTGTCGAAGCATTAATGTCAAGCGATTCGAAGTTTGCTGGGTCAGCTAGTATACATATAAAACATTTCCGTGATTGAACATTCATTTACCTGTCACATTACAATCTTGTCCGAGCGAAAGAAAGAATAGGTCAGGCATTTGTGTGATGAACATTTAGATGTCTGCATTTCCGGGTGTGGGTGTTTATTAAATTTATTCTGGTATCAATTTAAGTAATTCTATTTATTAGAATCGTTGAGTAACACCCATAACGCAAGCATAATATAATTTGCTTACTTTGGGTTTAGATTCAATTTGTGTATCTTGTCCAGGGATATTTATTTATTATTATTGTTCCATAACAGATTTACTATACAAGCATTGTGGGTCTCAACATACGACCAGCGGGGTTATTCCGTATCTTTTTAATGATGATCACTGGGTAAAATGTAAATCAAATAGCTGTCAAATGATGTGTTTTATTTACTATCTCCAGTGACCAACAGAAATACAATCGAGATAGAAAATACAAAACACGTCATTTGACAGCTATTTGATGTACACTTTGCCCAGTGATTATCACTAAAAAGATACTGAATAGGGGCTATTCGGTTGTTTTAGCTGCGCATATTGTTATCCCTGAAAAAGTGACACACATACAGCTAAGATGTTGTTATTAATATTCACACTAACACATCTATACAGACTCAAGCAAGTTGTGGTGTGCATCATTTTATGTTAAATGTATCGTACAAAACTTATCTAGTACTTTCTTATTTTGCTAGATGTGCCTTCAAAACAAAGATCAGTTTAATAGCCTGATAACTTTGTTTCGGATGATATTGGCAAATTTGAAGAAAATGAACACTACAAGGGTCCAGCAATTCCGCGTATCCCTACGGCCCAACGTTCACAAAGTTAGATGGAGTAATAAAAGGATTAATCCAAATAACTTGCCTGATCCAAAGGAGTCTGGTTTTTTCCTTAATCGGCGAGTATGGCAAAGTGTACTTCTCGGCTATTTAAAATCGTAAGTATTTTTTTGTACATACCAATGTATCGAAAATATCCTCGCCTCGTTGGTTTGAGGGGTTAGCGTGTAAGCCAACCAGTAGGCTCGGGTACGTTTGCCGTTAGTTGCAGATAGGTATAGGTTAGTTGCAGATGGTAGTTATGATGAATATAGATAGATGTCTGCATTTCTGAGTCTGGGTGCGTTTATTAAATTTATCCTCGTATGTAGTATCTTTGAATAACACCCATAACACAAACATATAATTTGCTTAATTTAGGGTTAGATTTAATTTGTGTTTTTTGTTCAGGATTATTTACCATATAATTATTATATTTTTACTTATTAATTGTATCGTTGTTACTCGACTTCAAAAAAAGGAAGAGGTTATACCTTCGACGCATAAATATATTTTATGTATGTTAATCGACCAATTCACTGAGTCTGGATAGTCTGCTAGACCTATTGTGCACGTCAATATATTTGTTGTCTGGTAAGTGATCTATAGTAGTCGGTTCTCAGAACTTATTCAAGTTATCATACTAACATAGCTAAGCTATTGAAATCTTTAATATAAAAATGGATTGTTGAATGTGTTGGTAAGCTCGTAACTTCCGAGCGGCTGAACCGATTCGGATGATTTTGTTTCTGTTAATTTAGTTATTGTCAGAAGAAGGTCTTATGAAGAGAGAAACCGGAAAACTGCAGGGAAAATGGGAAAAACAATACTTTATTCTTCCCATACAAACAAAACTGGTGGAACGAAGTTCGCCGGGACAGCTAGTAAATAAATGAATATCCCTGGACAATCACACAAATTTAATCTAACCCCAAAGTTAGCAAATTTTATGCTTGTTTTATGGTTATTAGTCAACGATTCTAATAATACGTACAAATACTTGAATAGATATCAGAATAAATTTAATAAACACCCAGACCCGGAAATGCAGATATCTTAATGTTCATCACACAAATGCCCGTCGGGAATCGAACCCGAGCCTCGCGGTTGGTCGATGTAGTTAGGCGTGTACGCTAGCCACTCGACCAACAAGGCGGTCAATAGGCAATAGGAAATAGTCCAATTATACTACATGTTGGAGTTTTATCACGATTACCCTGTATGCTGTGTATCTGTAGGCCGTGAGGTGGGAGTAACATCACTTTGTTCTATATTCTCACCGCTGTCGAGTCCGCAGGAGGCTTAACATAATAGCTTTGTTACCCATACCCAGATTGACCCCCATTGCCCTCTTTAGTTGTAATAGATCTCGTATATATCTTCTACTTATCATAAAATCTATACAGCATTGACCCAGGAGCGTTAAGGTGATAACATATTGTTTAAAGTGGATGAAGAGCCGTGTCAACGTCTGTTGTGGAATGTGCATATACAGGGTTAAATTTTAGAGCCGATTAGGAATCAATAATTCTATGTATGATATAATTAAAAATATGTAAAAATGAATTGTCATTTCCCTTGGTAATTGCATCACGCATAAAGAGATAGACCAGCTTAGCTAATTATATTTGTCTTGTGTTAGTTATCGTCGGAAGAATGTTCATATAAAAAATATTTATAGTTGGGATAGGACAATGTTTGCCGGGTCAGCTGATTAAAAATGAAAAAAGTACAATTTTTATCCAACGCAAAATACAAAACGTATGGTTGTAACTAAAACAAAGCTGTAAGCAAATGCAGTCGCATGTGCAGCCTGGTGACGTCATGGCTCGAACTAGACTTATGAAATATTGTGACAACAAGTGAAGTATTTTATGCGGACTATTATAAATAAATGTTTGTAAAAGTAAATATTACAGTTTGGTTGTAAAATTTTAATCATTTTAGCCTTAACTTCCATATTTCATTTTGCCGGTCTTTTGAAAGTACCCCTGTTTAGGTACTTACTTACGTACAACACGCGTAATGTCATAATGTCGCGTCAGACGAAACCGTGAAAAAGTCGACATGGATTAAAAATTATACTGCATCGCTATTGGTCCACGCAATCAATAAAGTTCATTTTACTCAATGCTGTAGTTACAAAGTCTGGTTTTTAAGCTCGGAGTACAAATTGACATTGGCAATATTACTAAATTTTTGCGATTCTTAAATAGTGTTATACCATAAGCTAGTCGCACAGAAAAAAATTTGGACGTGTTAATTTAAAACTAAATGATGCAATACGAACATTGTATATAGGTTAATAAATGTCATTCACGTTCTTAACAAAATCAAATGTACATACTCTATTGCAAACAATCGGGCCACTAAAAGAAAGAAAGGTTCTCGAGTGGCGGTCCCCCACCGGAGGACGTAGTGTTGGACGACCTCCCACTCGGTGGACTGACGATATGGTCAAAGTCGCGGGGAGTCGCTGGATGCAAGCGGCTGGCGACCGTGACTTATGACGCTCTTTCAGAGGGCTATGTCCAGCTGTGGACATCCTCCGGCTGATGATGATGGGCCACTAACCAGATAGTTTTTATATAAGGCTGTCTTCATATAATTATTTTTATATAATACTATTAATTGTTTCAAGTGAATTGTTCAATATAAATTTTATCAATAGAACGTATTTGTTTTAATAAAAAAAAAGATAAATTTTATATCGCGTGTGACTTACTAACTCTATTTCTGTTATTTTTCATTATCTACTTGGAACCCTAAAGCAGGAACTTTCAGTGGTTTTGTACATTTCCCGCGATATATTAACCTCTTATTTGATAATTCCTGCGTTAGACGACCTGATTTTTTTGTAATTTTCAGAGGTCGCACAGTGTTGCCAGTAGTGTTGCAACGTCGTTGGCTTGAATTGTGCACGCTCGCCCGCGAGGTTGTGCTCGATGCCTGGGTCCAGCATCTCCGGAGTGGGAAGAAGCTAGACAACTGTGTCTTGGATTGGAAAGTCTTACTCCTGCGATGCCACAACGTACTCAGCTACTTAGAGTATTGTGAGAACAAATACTCCTCCAAACAACTCGGCGGTAATACTTCGGGACTGCATCCATTACTACTGGCCGTTGTTGCGGCGTGAGTATACCATTATATTTTAGGGGGGTTCCCAACTTCTACGAACAGTTGTACAAGTACGGGTTTTTCAAATGATCAACTTTATCTAGTTTATGTGGAAAATTCTACGTCGACTTTTGAATTTATTTTAATTAATTAGAACGTAGTCATTTTAATCTATAAAATAAAGTTTGTTGTTTTATTTCTCCGAGATGAATCCAGATCCCTTTATAGTTTGGTTGTTTGCTTGCCTGTTGATCAGTTTGCAAGAGACGAGTATCTGTTTGTTTGTCACTAGCTCCAAGCTTTTGACAAGGACTTAGAAGCTTTTGCGATGAGTCGTCAGAACTGATACTTACCACTGCCTTTTCAATTCCCGCTGCTATAACGTCAGTGTTTGCCAGTGTCATATCGAGGGAAGCGAGATCAATGTTTTAGACTGTGGTTGGTAACACATCGATATCATAAATTGGTCCAAATAGATAAATGTAACAATGTTGTATTTGGGTTCTAATATGCATCATATGAACAACCTTCTAAGATAAGACATATGGCTACTTTAGATTAGTTACTAAGCTACAACTGCTATTTTACAATAATTAATAAAATATTTTAGCTACAAAACTCTAGTAAGCCTATCTCTATCTGTAGATAGGTTATTAACATTTGCTGTTAGAAAGCAGCGTCTGAAGCGTCTTTAGATCGTACTATTGAATGATTATTTTTATGGTGTTTCATGGTGGACTTGCATGGTGTTCCAATCCGCTGAAACAGACGCATGGTTGTAAACCCAGCCACTTGTGGCTCCATGTTAGATAAATGTTATGTACGAATTTATTTTTGTGTTTAACGGTGCGCTCGAATATCTTCAAAACTCTGTGTTAAGTGTTGCCAAGTCTGACATACGTCTCTATTGAGGTTTCCTTCGCCCCATTCCGATGATGTATGTGACTAATGTATGGTGAGCAGGTTCCCGCGGTTGGTACTGGACCCGTTGCCGACGTGGCAGCAGATGTTGCGGTACGGCTGGGTGCACGATTTGGACGTCATGTTCATGGTATACTGCATTTTAAAATTTATGTTAAAAGTACTCAATAGAATATCAATATGAGAAAATTGTTTTAAGCTTTCACGATTTTTACTCATATTTTATACTGTAAATGGCACTTAATCGCGTTCTATTTTAATCGAAGTATTTACCTCGACCACAAGTAGACTGATGCTTCATGGTTTCACTGTCTTGTAGCCGTGCGAGTTCTTCTAATTACCCTCGGTTGATCTTCATTATTTTTGTTCAATATATTAAGGTCGCGACTCATAATGCTCACAACATCGACGATTTATCCGAAAATATATCCCGAATATTAAAGTTTAAGGTCCCCTTAATGTTTTTAATAGAAACTAGTGGTCGCCAACTAGTGGTAGTTGTTGGTCGAAATTTGACCGTAATAAATTTTAATATGTTGTTGATAAAACACCATCTTAATTTTTCAAGACCGACTACTTTGTTTCCAAACTTTATAGTGCGCCATCTGTGATCTTTTATCGTTATCGTCAATATATTTGTTTGTGTGTGTCAAATGCATGGTAGTGTGGGTAATGTTTTATATATTGATTTAATGTACTTTATAAGCATTATTATTGAAAAATAATAGCGTTCTGCAATTCTCCTGCACATAAACTTTAAGTGTGCCAAATTTTATGCTTCTGTGTCTGCCCAATTTTCGTAAAAAGAGGTCCCAAGTTTTGGCATCACGTATTAATATATAGATGAAGATCAACCGCGGGTAGTTCGAAGAACTCACGCGGCTATGAGACGGTGACACCATAAGCATCAGTTTGCTCGTGACCACGGCCGTTGCATTACGGTAGCAATGATTACAGTGTAAAAATTTCAGTAGACAAACTACTGTCTTGTTTGTGTAGTGATATTGAAATTCTATTTTATTTATTACTTTATTTCTCGATAGTAGTGATGCGTTACCAAAACAGAGCTAATGTATCTTCCGTTATTTATTTTTGGGTTGGGGTAAACCAACAATTGATACTTCAAATAGTAAGAAACAATGAACGCTTATAGACACCATAGATGTTACAGGTGCGTAGCTATTTCAAACGTGGTATCTAACGACAAGCGTGCAAGTCTACCGGTTTTTCTACCCACTAGTACGAAACATGACAATAGAGAGGATTGAGGCACGGCGGGTACACTTTTCCCTGACTTTGGATTCTACAAAGACTTATTTGTATGTCATAAATGCAAAATATGTTATAATTGGAAACATTTAAAACTGTTTGGATAAATGGTACATACAAATATAAAAAAAATGATATATGTAATAAGTTCTTATCGAATTTGGAAAAGATCTTGGGCTTTTTGTTACAATATCTCAAGTGCTTCTCGCTGCATGACTTTAACCTCTATGTCTTTGTTGCAGGACGTCAAGATTGAACAGAATGATCTTGTCCAGAAAAAAACAGGTATATACAAACATGCACGCACACACACAAACAAACATGTATTTTGCGTTGGATAAAATTCTATATTGATTTTTTCGTTTTTTTTATTTACGTCATAGATCAAAAGTGGTATCGATTCTGAACCGTTTCTCAAAATTTAGCTGATACTTTAAAACACCCACCCTACATACCCTGTATACAGGCGTACATTTGGACGGGCCGGAACGGGGCGCATCGCAAATCTATCATCCGTCTAGATTGCCTTCAAACATTTTATTCACATCTTTTAAAATGAGAATTGTAATAATTTTAAAAGAGTGCTAAAGACAAAAGCTAAAGATTTTTATAAGACAACTAGCGGAGGCGCCTCTTGCCATTTAACCTTAACTGCTACACCATACTTAATAATTTTAAACTTACTACTCTTTTTTACGATGCGGCCCGGCCCGCCTGAGTATGCTTTGCAATGCGGTGCGCCCCGACCCGAGACGCTCCGCCCCGTCTAAATCCGCGCAGTCCTTAAACGTTATTCTTTCAAATTTGCTCACATGTAAAAACGTAGCCTGTAAAAGCAAACCCGATTTGTTTATTATGTAACAACGTAAAATACTAAATTTAAAAAATGTAGGCAAATTGAAATAAACTAACCATTTCAAATGTATTTTCTACATTAATAAGTAAAACATTCAAAAGTAGTATAATTTATTCAAACAATCACTATTAAAACGTAAATTTGTTAAAATCTTTACGTCGCTCCAATAAGAACATTTAAAAAAAAAGTATGTTGAAAGTCGGGTGCTTAAATCCTACCGATAAATAAAAGTGTTTTCTCTTTAAAAAAAATTACTATCCCATACACAGGAAAATTGATAAAATTGAAGTATTTTATACTGATTTGTTGTACATATTTTAACATTGTATTTGTTTTTAGCTAATTTTTTCTTCAACAATCTGGCGTTTGAGGGGTTAAAATTCGATTTGCTGGAAAAGGTTTTTAAGCTAAAACGCTATACAAAAAATAGTAGTTGTCTGATAGAAAAAAATTCAGATGAAAAAACAAGTGATTCCGTTGTAGAAATACAAAAAGAAATAGACCCATATTCTTCGAAAAGTTATGGTTGTCAGATGAAACAATTTTCAAATGAAAAAACAACTAACTCCATTGTGGAGGTCCTAAAAAAACTAGACCCATCCTCTGCGAATGTATCTGTTATTTTTGACAGTGATTCTGATGAAGACATAACTGATATAAGTGAAAAAGGCACGAATATACCTTCAATTGACACAGATATGGTAAATATTGATATGGATGTGAAACCTGAAGTTAAAATAAAACATAATGTTGCGAAAAAGAAAACTAGTGGAAATTTAGCACCTCAAGTAAAAATACTCAATTTCACACTATCAGGGCTAATTAACAAGCAGCTGAACGACAGTTTCTATTCAAACGGAAGTCCTGACTTGTCATCTGAAGATAATGTTGAAGCACATAATATTGAAAAAATTCAACATGCAAGTTGCAAGCGAAAATTTTCAGTGGATAGTGATAAAAGTGAAGATAATAGTTTGTTGAAAGTGCTTAAAACAAAAACGTCCGATGATAATGATGACGACACTGATAATGATCTTGTCCAGATGGGTATGTATATTTTATTCAAATTCTTAACATTAGTGTTAGGTCAGTTTCGACCTATATATTTTGTGCAACAAATCATACATATATACATAAACATCTTCATGTCAAGTCCCTTATGCTGTAAGCACAGAGTATCGATTGTCAAATCTCACGATCCTGGCAGACCTGTCTGGCTTCCTCCACATTCATTACCATCTTCATACAAACACGTCCGTTCCTTGAAGTCTAGCCACCACCCTCGGATAATATCCTAGATATTTGATCTTGGAATGTCAACCTTTGTCTTCCCGGGTACCTACATTCATCCATATTTGCATTGTATATCTGCTTTGTCAATCGTTCATTTGTCATTCTTTCCATAAGACCGAACTAGGTGAAGCATATCCTTTCTAATTTTAACACAAACACTTTTTTAATTCCCATTTTTTCTCGGATCTCACTGTTACGAATGAGGTCAGCGAGCGTTACACCATAAATTTTCTGTAGCGTTCTCATTTCGACCGCATTTATTCTACTCTAATGCTATTTCTGACATACCCAACTCGCGCTTCTATACAGCAGCGTTGGGATAACCACAGAATTATGCAATGCGGTTCTAGCATTTTGAATCAAAACCTCGCTTTGAAACCAGAGCTCCATTTACACTATTCGTTGCACACACTCTCCTGTCTAAATCCGCGGTGTACTTTCCATCCCTGTTAAAACCACAACCAAAATATACAATTTCATTCACTTGTTCCAATGTAAACCTCTTTTTTTTGCAATCACCTTCCATAACTGAGACCAGTGTTTGCAGCTCAGGTGGTGTAGCGCCCAAAAGTACAGCATCCTCTGCATGAAGCAGGCAGTTCACCACTTGGTCATTCATACACATTCACATATTCATTAATATTAATAATTAAGGCACTCGTCCAAGATAAACAAGCGTGCTGACAACATACAACCCTGCTTTATGTCAATGTTAACATCAAACCAAAGCGATATATTGCCGTCCAACCGCACACGTGCTTTACAATCTAAATACATAGACTGCACAGCATGCAGCAGCAGTCTATCCCAAAATCTGGTAAAATGTCCTACAGTTTGTTACGTACCCTATCAAACGCCTTTTCGAGATCCACAAAACTACAGAAAACCTTCTGGACCACAGCCAGATGCTTCTGTACGATGTTGCAGAGTGAAAACGCTGATCCGTACGTCCTCTTTCAGACCTGAAACCACCTTGAGCCTCCCACAATATTTCGTTGGATGTCCCTTGCAAGTTCCATTCAACTATTATTCCACACACTTTTGATACTAAACTAATCAAAGTGATGGCCACATTCACGCAGTCCATGCGTGGAGACAAGGGCACGATGACCGCATGCCGCTAGTCTTCGGATACTTTGCCAATCCTCAAGAATTTCTTACAAAGGACCCAGAAAGAGTCCCGGGCGGCAGGCTTGAAGCTTAAGCATCTTAGCTGTAACCATATCTACTCCTGCAACTTTACCATATTTAACATCTTATCGCCCATTCTCTTCTACCATCATAATGCCATTGTGCATGCCGCCGCTATTTTTAAGTCATTTGAGTACTCAAAGTCAGCGGCAGCATCTTAAGCATATTCATACAAATCTCCATAAAATTCACTCTACCGTTTTAATACGTCTTCCGTGAAGAATATCACCACTCTTCAGACCTAATTTTATTCATTCTAGAAGCAGACAAATAACTCCGAGACTTTCCCACTCCCTCCAAATGAGTTTGGTGTTCATCTCGTTGCTAGCAATCTCTCTTCTAGTTTCACACTTTCTCTTTCGCACTTCTCTTTCACTAAATGTTTAGTTTGGTATCTTTCAACAATGGATAATTTATTTCTTTAACTATGCCATACTGTCATTCGATTGCAAATATGTTACATAGTCTAGCCAGGCTTTCTTCTTTCTTTCAACGGAGGCTTTTACCTCCTCATACCACCATGCCTCATCACTCATTGACCTGTAGACATTTGCACTCCCACATACCTCTTTCGCGATATCCACCAACTACCTTTCAAAATATTCCAATAGTCATCCACTTCTAAGTCCGACACATCGACTTTGTCAATTAGATTGTAATAATAATAATAATAATGACATTTATTTGCGTGTTTGTGTTTATTTGGTGGAAATAAAAGAATTCCACGTGATATTTTTATTTTTAGCGGTTCGGAAGAGTTTAAAAACTAGAAGAACAATAACAGTCACTTGATCATATGCAAGTGCATCGGAAGTTAATAGTAGAGATGCATAATGTGTCTCCGATGACTGAAATATATCAATCAAACATTTTGATGTAATGGATATATAAATAGCTAGTCTAAAAGTTTCTGCCCCTTCTACTTCTGTATGTCACGCTCACTTCGCCAGAATATTTAAACATTCGCTTACTGGCATGCAATAAACGCCCTTACTTTAATCTGACTTCCTTGAGCATATTTAAATATATATAAATATTTATTAAAACTATCAATGTCTAGACGGGTTATCCTACATTCGCGCCTGTACAAAGAGATTATGTACATAAAAGAGTCGTTGAACCATGATGGAGATTGTTTAAGCTGAAATGAATATTAATGAGGTCTTTCCCGTGTTGGTCCAGGCTCCTTTGCAGAAAAGACCATGTGCCTTTCTGCCAGGAAGCTTGTAAAACATCTGACTAGGTGCTACCACTTAATCAGATGTTTTACAAGCTTCGTAGCGACTCGCCTGGATTGGTTCCACCGCCTTAGCTTTTCCTGCGGCCATAAAGTCAGTGCTTCCCGTTGACATGTTGCGGTTTCAAGTAGGTTTAAAAAACAAAATTTTCTTATGCATCGTTTTAATTAAGCACAGTATATTCGTGTTTGTGTAAAAGAGTAATAATTGTGGAGAAAGCTAGGCAGGTCTGCTGAAATTGTGTATGCACTTAATACTCTCTGCCTGCCACACAAACACTGACGCGAAGATGTTTATATGTGTGTGATCAAAAATTAAAAATGTTAATTAAAGATGTGCAAGTGAGTTTTTGATATTCACAATGTATTTATATTTACTATTTATATATTTTACTTTTAGACAACAAACTTCTTAAAGTTGTACAAGTGGACGTTGTACCACTAGAACACATTCCGATTTGGAGGCGATTGTCGAAAGGCAATTGGATAAACTGTCGAACCTTTAGTCTTCGTAGGTTTTGTCGGAGACCCAGATATCCTAATAAAGTAACTAGGCCATACAAGACTACAAGTAAGGAGATACAAGAACAAAATAAGTTCCGGAAGAAAAGAAGTTCGTAAGTACAAAAATGTTTATTTTCATCTAGCTCCTTAGAATGGTATTTTCCTATTTCAATCAATACTGTTGTGTATTTGGACTTCTGTCATATTGATTGTTAATATTACGTGTATGTGGGTATTTGAGAAATAAATCAGTTATGTTTCTGTCTACTAATTTGGATACACTTTAATGGCGACTTCGGTAAATTAATTAAAATTGTGAGTGATAATGGCGTCTTATATTGCAAATGTGGTATTTCCGGGACAGTTTAACCCAAAAACTGATAAGTGGTGTAAATATAAAGAACGATTACTTTGTGCATTAGATGCTGCGGGTGTAACATCCGACGACGGCTACAAAGCGCGGTCATTTTTCCTATCGCAATGTGGAAAAGAGACTTATTCGTTAATTGTATCGTTAATTCTGCCTAAACGTCCAGTGGAAGTTAAATTTTATGACATACTTTGTGTTTTGGACAATTTTTTCGAACCAGTTCTAAATGAAATATTACAAGCAGGGAAATTCCACAGACGCCATCAAAAACAAGACGAAAGCGTGCAAGATTTTGCGGCCGCATTAACTGTTCTAGGCGCTCAGTGTAACTTTAGTGATTTAAACCGTCACTTACTTGACAGATTAGTGTTGGGTTTAAGTGATGATTGGTTACGCCGCGAACTTTTAAAATCTAAAGACTTGTCATATGAAGCGGCGTTACAAATGTGTTTCTGACTTATATTCTAACAGTAGTGAACAGAAACTAACTCCGTCAAATGTTGCTGACCCTATGGATATTAGTAGAATTGCATCCAATTCATGTCGACATTGTGCTAAAAGTCATAAGCAAAATGAAAAATGCCCATTTGCTAAAGCTCAATGTTTCTACTGCAAATATGGACACATAACATTTGCTTGTTAGAGGAAATCTGAAAAGACTTATATAATAGACAGGGAAGACTCTTTTGGAAAACCAGTTTTGACGGAAGACATGATGGGGATTTATACTTGTTCCGATATTTATCAACCACCAATAATGGCAGACATAGTGTTAAATGGTGTTAAGTTGAAAACGGAGGTTGATTAAGGTGCGTCAAGGTCTGTTATCTCAAATGACACCCTGCATAATTTGTGGGGTTCACCACCGCCACTGCGTTCTACTAATTTGAAACTAGTAACATGGACTCGGGAACCGTTGAAAGTGTTGGGAGTAATCAATGTACACGCCGAGCTTGGGAATAAGGCAGCTGATTGTGAGCTTATAATTATATCTGGAAAAGGTCCAAGCCTCTTAGGAAGAAATTGGTTTAAAGCCTTAGGACTTGAAGTGTCCGGGATTTGTTGGACGGATAATATAAAAGAGGAATTAGGCAAAGAATTTCCTAATATATTTAAGGAAGGCTTGGGTCAATATAAGGGCCCAGATGTGTCATTGACATTGCGCTCAGATGCATGTCCAAAGTTTATGAAAGCACGGCCAGTACCTTTCCCTTTAAGAAGTCAAGTAGAAAATGAGTTAAATAACATGGTTGATTTGGGTATTTTGACCCCAGTTAAATATTCTAAATGGGCAACCCCATTGAGATTGGTAAAGAAGGAAGACGGATCTCTTAGAATATGTGGAGATTATAGATCTACTGTAAATCCTACTATTGAAGTTGACACATATCCACTTCCTGCGGCTATGGAGTCCTTTGTTAAGCTAAGTGGGGCTCAAATTTTCAGTAAGCTAAACCTGAAACATGCCTATCTACAACTGAAAGTATGTGAAGAAACGGCAATGATGTTAACGCTTAATACACCCTTGGGACTAATGAAAATGAATCGTCTAGCTTTTGGAGTTAATGCAGCACCAGCAATTTTTCAAAGGGTGATGTCATCAGTATTAGCGGGCATAGAAGGTGTTGCATGTCTTCTTGACGATGTAGCCATCTCAGGAAAAACTACAGAAGAACATGATAAGAGACTGCGTAGTGTGTTGTACAAATTGGATGAATTAGGCCTCCGGTTGAATATAAAGAAATGTGTTTTTGCCTCAAACAGCATTCAATTCCTTGGTCATATCATCGATAAGGAAGGACTGCATCCTTCTCCCCTTAAGGTTAAAGAGATAAGAGAGAAACCAGCACCAAATAATAAGGAATGCCTACGTGCATTTTTAGGACTATACAACTATTACGAAAAATTCTTACCTGATAAGGCTACAGTACTTGAACCCTTATACCGTTTGTTAGATTCTAAACAGCCATGGGTGTGGGGAAAACGTGAACAGCAAGCTTTTGATAAGGCTAAAAACTTGTTGTCATCTGATTTAACGCTGGTAGGATATGATCTCCACAGAGAATTGATTCTTATTTGTGATTCATCGGATTACGGCTTAGGAGCAGTAATTGCACATGTATTTGACGACGGATCGGAACGTCCTGTTATGTTAGCTTCCAGAACAATGCAGCCATATGAACGTCTCTATAGTCAACTTGATAAAGAGGCGTTGGCTATTATGTTTCGCCTGTCAAAATTTCATGAGTTTCTATATGGGCGTAAATTTTGTATTATGACTGACCATAAACCTCTGGTTGGACTATTTAATCCTAAGAGGGCAATTCCTGAACAACTTTCTCCAAGAATGTTTAGATAGTCACTAAAATTAAGCTGTTATGAGTATGACATCCAGTACAGACCAGGAAAAGAAATAGGGGATGCAGATGCATTAAGTAGGTGGACCCCACGGAATATAACAGATGGAAAAATTGAAAAACTAAGGGAAGTGTTATTGTTACATGAAAACCCAGCAGGTTGGGATATTGATGCAGCAAAGATTGCTTTAGAAACTAAGAAAGACATTGTATTGCAAAAAGTGTTGTATTATGTGCTACATGGGTGGCCCAAAGCAAACAAAATCTCAGAACTGCAACCATACTGGATACGTAGAGAGGCTCTTTCATACGATAAAAATTGTTTATTGTGGTGTAATAGAGTCATAATTCCGTTGTCCCTACAAACATTTGTTCTGAAACTTCTACATGAACCCCATGCTGGTATTGTACATACAAAACCTTATGCCCGTGGATATGTATGGTGGCCAGGAATAGATATAGTCTAGTCGAGAAGTGAGTTTTCCGCGAAAAATCGATCCGATTCTCTTAAAAATATGGCGATTGGTGCATTGGATTCAGAATTTAATTCTGAGAAAGAGGATTTTTTTAATTTATCTGACGTTAAAAAATTGCATTTGTTATAAACAAAAAACGAAGAGAGAAAAAGGTAGTCTCCATTTTGTAGTTATAACTTCAAGCATATGAAATTTTTTTTATATAAATGAATAAATAGTCTAAAAGATCGTCCTGAATGTCAAAGACCGTATCACCAATAGTTTAAAAGTTATAACAATTTATAAGTTGATAAAATATTTGACCGCTTTAACTTTGATGAGGTCAAGTATTATAAAATTTAATAAAAAATAGAGAAAAATTTGTTTTACAACTTTGATGCACATGGCTGAATTTGTAATTTTTTAAAGCAACGAAAAAAAATAAAACGAAAATCTAAATTTGTTTATAACAAATTGTTTATAAAATAAACAATGAAAATTAAAATAAAAAAAAATATTTTTTTTTCATAATTCTATTGAGATTTGTAAATGATGATTTTTAGAAAAAAAATGATTTCTTAATAAATAATTTAAATGGTGGATAAATGAAAAAATAAATTATAAACAATTAAAAAAATGTTTTAAGAATTTTTTTTAAAAAAAATCATTATTTTACTAAGACAACATAATGACAAAAAAAAATTTTCAAAAATATTAAATTTGTCCATTTGCTTATAAAAATTTTTTAAACAATTAATGTTAAAAAATTTTAAGCTAAGCTACTAGACGCAATATATCAATACAAAAACAACCAAAATTAAAAATTTAGGAAAAAAAAATTTTTATAACAGCCGGATATTTCAATTTTTGATAACTTTGAAAAATCATTATAAACAAATGAAAAAACTTTTACAAACTTTTACTACGCGGTCGTGTTCATTATTTATATAACAAGAGCTCCTAAGAGAAAAAAAAATTATAGACACATTTTTTAAACTTTTATAAGAGATTTTATAAAAACTCAAGTCTACTAAAAATTAGTTAATTAACAATTGAATAACTTAAACAAAAATCAAGCTAAAAAAATTTTTTTTGGCGGGGCTATAATCCTTCAAGTGTCTAGATGACACTATAATTAATTCAGATTTTAAATTAATATTGAATGATATAAAAAAAATATTTTGTGTTGCATCCTTTGCTTAGCGGCAACGTCTAGGCACCGAAACGGCCGCGCGGAGCCCAATTTTCAACGTTAAATTAATATTATAAATAATGGAGCTACAACTCCGGGAGTCGCGACTTATTGTACTGAAATTTTCTCCTCTTTTAGGATCTTTTTTAAAATTTCAGGTATTTTTAATATTTTTGAAGTTATAACTACAAAATGGAGACTACCTTTTTCTCTCTTCGTTTTTTGTTTATAACAAATGCAATTTTTTAACGTCAGATAAATTAAAAAATTCCTCTTTCTCAGAATTAAATTCTGAATCCAATGCACCAATCGCCATATTTTTAAGAGAATCGGATCGATTTTTCGTGGAAAACTCACTTCTCGACTAGACTAATAGTCAAATCGAAAAAACAATATCTGAAAGTGAGCTATATCAGTTGGTGAGAAATAATCCTCCCAAAGACCCACAAACCTGGATTGTCACAGAGAAACCTTGGAGTAGAGTATATGTTGACATGGCAGGCCCTTTTCAAGGTAAAACTTTTTTCATTTTGATTGACAGTCATAGTAAATGGCTAGAAGCAGAGATTGTTGCTTCCATGAGTTCTTCTTCTCTCATAGCTTGCCTTAGAAAATTTTTCGCATCTCAAGGTTTGCCAGATGTCTTGGTGTCGGACAATGAAACAGCATTTTGTTCAAGTGAATTTAATATATTTTTAAAGAATAATGGTATTAAACACATTTATACCCCACCGTGCCATCCAGCTTCTAATGGCCAAGTTGTAAGAGCTATACAGTCTTTTAAAAATAAGCTAATAAAAAATGGCTAGTTTAGAGATTCCTTTCAATGAAAAACTCCCTAGAGTGTTATACAATCTGCGCACTGTTCCCACAAGCACTGGAAAGACTCCAGCTGAGAGCTTAAATGGTAGGCGATATCGAACAGCTTTATCTTCTTTACATCCAGCAAGCTCAATGAGTCAGTCAGATGAGCAATTACAAGAATTGGCTCAAAGACCTGGGAAGCGATTGTTTCAAGTGGATCAGGAGGTGTTGATTCGCATGTACGGGCCAGGAGAAAAATGGCAGAAAGCCAGAGTAGAAATGGTGGAAGGTCCAAGTACTTATATGGTCAGAGCTGAAGATGGAAAACTGCATAGAAGGCATGTGGATCAAATGTTGGCTAGAGAAAATTCTCAGCCAAGTAAAACAGATCAACAGTTGTGTCCTCAATTGTCACCATCCTTACCATCCTCTCCTGATCCACCAATCATATTACCACCTCCGGAGGATTGGCCTGATGTTATAGGGATACCTAATTCATGCTAATAAGAATTATTGTGTGTTTGTGTTCGTAGAAGGAATATGCCTTATAGTGACTAAAAGATTCAAACTGATGAGTTTTACCTATTGTGTATGAGGGAAAGATATGTTGTGTATTTGGACTGCTGTCATATTGATTGTTAATATTACGTGTATGTGGGTATTTGAGAAATAAATCAGTTATGTTTCTGTCTACTAATTTGGATACACTTTAAATACGAATGAAAACAATATTGTTAAAATGTAATGTTAATACTTACAAAATCTTTATAAGATTAGAATATATATATATACTGTAGATAACCTAAAACAATAATCTTGGTCCTTCGAACATAGGACACTCATATTGGATGCTGATAATCAAGTGTGTCAGCGCCAAGCTAAGTTAAGAAGTGTGTCAACCCAGGAACAGACAAATTTTTGACTTTATCTAATTGTTCAAAATTTGTGATCCGCCACCTTGTTCTATCTACGGCTATGTGGATTGCATCGCAGACTGGTTTTCAGTGTAGAATTGATTTGATCTGACTAGTGTACTGGTCTTCTTTCCTCCCATGAACTTTTCTCACTGTTTTACATATCACTTATAATTTATTATTTTGTAAATAGCCTACCGGTTTTGCTTATACATTATACATACATCATTTTATAAATTAAATCTTATATATAAAATTCTCCTGTCACAATGTTCGTTCCCGTAATCCTCCGAAACGGCTTGACCGATTCTCATGAAATTTTGTGAGTATATTGAATAGGTCTGAGAATCGGCCAACATCTATTTGGTCCGTTGTTCTGTCCAGTGAACTTCGAGTATTTTCCGCCAACACTACATTTCGAAAGCGTCAGTGCGTAGACGGTCATATTTTTTGGGTCCAGGTCTGTGCGTAATATAGGAAGATGGAAAAAGCGAGAGTCGTTTTTCTTAGTCTTCCGCGATAAGCTCCTGTCAGTCCAGATCTTTTGTAATTGGGGCATACTTTTCGCCATGCCAATTCGCATTGTTTGTAATAAATGGAGCCTAACAATGTAAATTCGTTCACAATTTCTAAATTAAGCGGTCCAGTCATAATAGGAATCTTGCTACAGTCAACTACCAGTGACTTTTGTTTGACTCTATTTATTATTGGCCATAGGTCACCGCCAACTTGCACCAGTCTTTCCAATAACGCAAACATCTCTTTCACTCTGAATGGAAAGAACATGGTAGTGTATCGCAAATTAGTGATTTTTACTCCACCAATTGATACTACACCCTCCCATTCCTCACACATTTTCTATTACACTATTTTCCCCATTTAAGATGTTAAAAAACACAAGGGACAGTTAAAACCCTAAATTACTTAAAACTCTTTTTTTTAATGTTTAGTACACAATGCTATATCAGAATAAGTTAGTCATCAACTTGGCTTTTTGTTGGTTGCCATACTACTGCATATCAGCATCAGTTTTATTGTGAGATGCATATCACATTTAGGTATGGGAATCAAGGATCTGGGGGCTGATTCCGTATCTTTTTAATGATGACCTCTGGGTAAACTGTACATCAAATACCTGTCAAATGACGTGTTTTATATTTGCTACCTCCCGCGATCAACGTAAACACAATGGTGATAGCAAATACAAAACCTGTCATTTGACAGCTATTTGATATACGCTTTACCCATTGATCATCACTTAAAAGATACTGAATAGCCCTGCTGCATTCTTTACAGTAGTAATTATTGTAATTTACTTGTTCTAGTGTGTCACCAATTCTTTTTATGTTTAATATGTTAAAATATCGCAGCATTGCTTGCAATATTTGTATTAGCATATACAATAGTATCATACCTATGTTTCTCGTGGTATCTGTTTTTATCACATTAACAATCAAAAGTATTTTATATGGAAAAATATAGGAAATTCGTAATATGCAAAATCATTGAACTCCACTTCACTCAGTATATATATGTTTCTTTTAATATTTTTTGTTTTGCCCATTTTGCTTATTTGAGTCTAATTTCACTTACAGTATGCTCAACATACACAAAAACGTTAAAAGAAAAAAACTTACAAGACTACTAAAATTGAAAGATTTGGAAGAAAACTTTTGGAATGAAGATAATATAAATCTGTTACAATTATGTAAGCCGTGTATCGTGAAAGTTGACAGGGTAGCGAGAGTGGTGAAGAAAGTTGAATTGACGAATATTGAGCAAGTCCGCCAAATCAATAAAAGTATACTCACGGCACAAGTTGTGCCTGTACCGGCTCAAGTTGCCAGTTTGTGTCCAATTGCCAGTTCAAGTTTCGTTGCTGAAAATGCTGCTCAAGAAAACTTGACCCAAGTGCCAACTAATTCTGGTCCAATTGCGCATTTGGGATATCTTTTACCAATCCAGTATTCTGCAAGTCCGAATGAAGTTTCGGTATTTCCAAATCATATTTCGTCGTTCTGTCGGCCTCCACTAATTGTGACTCAAATGTTGCCAAACTTAAATCCAGGTTTACCAATTAACACTCCGCCTGTATTGGACCCGTCAACATCTTCAAAACCTGAATCTGCGTTTTTTTCGATTCAAGTTCCATCAATTTCGGGTTTGAATCAAACTACAACTACTTTGAATCAAGGGTCACTAGTATTAGCCAATCAGTTTGTCCCAATTGCACCAAATTTGACACCAATATTGGATCAACAGAAAGCTGCTCAAATTGTGCCAAGTTTAGATGAAACTACCCAAATTTTAACACAAGCAATTTTGTCTCAAGATACTCCAACGATGACTCAATGTGAACCAGTATTGGCTCAGGATACGCAAAACGTAAAAGAAAATCCAAAGTTTTCAGTTGTTTGTTTTGAAAATTCTAGAAAAAAATCTCAAAAGCTAGAAGCTAAAGAAGATCCTAAAGTTGTGCTTATGTCGTTTAACGGTAATGCGACAACACAGGTGCGAACAGTTTTGGAAAAAGCTTCGTGTGAGGTAAGCTGTTTATGTTTTAGTATCTTCACGCCCATATCCTCGAAGAGGTTGGCAGAGGCAACAACCAGGACACACCACAACTAGCCGAAGACACTAAGTCCCACAGTGTGATAGGTGGCAAGTCTATTGCCAACCGGGCATGTATCCAATCCTAGGCAACATTTTTGTTTTAGTAGAGATTTGGAATAGTATATTTAAAATAATATGGTAATTAGAAAAACCAAATTTTAATAGTGTAATAATAGTAATTAAATTTTTTAATAGTGTAAAAAGATAATCTGTTTCCTCCTCGTAAGAGACATGCGTAAACGTAGAGCACTGTAAAATGTTTAAATATCAGTTAGTAATTAATTAGTTAAATATTTTAAATAAATTGGTTTATTTTTTTTATATAAGCCAAAAATACCTACTAATACCTAGCGGTCTAGCGGTTCAGTTGTTGGACTTGACTGCATGAGGTCCCGGGTTCGATTCCGGGGTCGGGCAACGAAAAGAAAATTGGGTTTTCCCAATTTTCTAACAAAAAAAACTGTTGCTCGGGATTGGATATGTGCCCGGTTGGCGATAGGCTTGCCACCTATCACACTGCCTACCTCTTCGGGGATGTGGGCCTGCAGATACTTTTTTAAGTTAAATATCATTTGTCGTGTATTTGTATAGTTTCATTTATGACGCTTCAACAGCTTTAAAACACCTCTTATTATTTAGTGCCTAGATATTTTTGCCTGTCCTAAGCCTGTAAAAAAGGAAAAATGAATCACAGTATAACGTTATCTACCCGCTACACCTGATGCTAGCGCAAGGGTGACCAAAAGTTACGAAACTTTTTACAAAATTATACTTTAATTCGAAAAATCTAATTAATTATATTTAGTCCCTGGTCCAAAAAATCATGCTGTGTATTTCCCTCGTCTTTATATGTTTTTTGTCTATATGTCGTTATTAGCATATTATATAATGACATATAGACATATATATATATATATATTATAACATGTGAGAAATTAAATTAAAATAATAATATTAATGGATGCAGCTGTTATTACATTTAAGGCGTTCGAAGATGATTTAATCAATATTTTGTCTGATATTTCTAAGTTTTGTTTGGAGTTTTCTTATATTTCCTTTTCTCAAGAACTTTTTAACAGAAAAATAATTATAACGAAAGATGAATTAATTCAATGGATATACATTCATTCTCTAGTGCTGATTTGAACAAGGAGAAATAGGGATCCGTATTTTATACATACTACTAAAATTAAAGGACTAATCCAATTAAGTATTAAAGAATTGAAGATACCAACAAGCGGATTTTAGGCTTTGTCAGAGAACGAGGTTTTTGACCTGCTACTGAAATTTGTGCAGAACCTTTAAAACTAAAGTATACTCGAGCATAATTGACATTTTTAATTTTTAATAATTTACACGTTTTCTGTCGCAGGAAACTCGTCCTTCCAAGAGGCTTCTTTTAGAAGATGAAGTGGAAAGTAAGTAATAATTACACCTAGCAATTAACGTGGTCTTATCCGCAATTTATATGGTATAGCGCGTTCAAAAAACGAGGTTCTGAATTCGGCCGGTATATTTTTTTATGTATGTACACCGATTTCTCCGAGGTTTCTGAACCGATTTACGTAATTCTTTTTATTTGTTTGATTCGGAATGGTTTCGAATTGGTTTGAATTGGAAAAATATTCTGGTAGGTCTATTAGTTTTTATTGTATGAGCATTTTCATCTATTTTCACCTATCCCAATGTTTATTTTTATTAAATTAAATGATATCAGCAATAAACTAAAAAGTATTAAATAAATTGATTGTATTAAATAAAAATTTACAATTTCTGATTTGTTCCGCGCTGTGAAACTGTTTTTTTAGGAACTTATCTGATGGATAGTGATTTAGAGATCGAAATTGGAGATACACTAAGCCAGAAGCAAACGACTGACTCTAGGCTTAAAAACATTAAACGGCTTATATGCAATAACCTAACTCACACCCATTTTTCAACCAATCATAATCATTCTAGGATTTATCTCAAATGTCCCTAATATTTACATCATAAAAAAATTACTGATTTATTTTTTGAATGACTTTTATGTCGGATGATAACACCCCATCGAATTAACTTTTACTAAGCAAATAGATTTTAATAATATTTTATTTATTATTATTATTATTGAATATTTTTTTTTAAATTAAGGACAATGCAATTTTGAAATACATGTTTACGCTTTTGGCTCTACCGGGATATACTATAATCCATAATCCAGGTGGCCTGACGTACTCGACTAGACACAATTTTATTTGAGCTTCGTTTTCTTCGTGTTCGGCTTTAGCTTCGTGTTCAGTTTTTAGCACGCTTTTTTTTCATTTTTTAAAAATACGAATACTTCTAGGTATGTGCTATTGCTTCTTTGTACGGTATTCGATATTTAGTATACGTCTAGGTATCTTTAGTACTTTTGTTGTAAGATTTAAGTGAGATTTTTTTTAGTGAAACAAAGCGCAGCTCCGTTGGACTCTAACGTACCTCTGCGAAAGCCTACTGACTATGAAATTAAAAATCTAATGGACACTTTAACGGTGAGTTACACGAGTTATGATTTATAAATTCTTGTCTATTTTAAGTTATGGTACCTACATCGTACATGTTTTAAACGCATGGTCTAGTGACCATTGGGGTCATATATTATAATAATAATAAATTGGTGTATCCTAAAGGTTATTTAATTGCCTTGTGGTTTCAATTCATTAATAGCTCCGCAAGTTGAATAACGTTCGATCCCCGGGTCGGGCTACAAAAAAAAAATAGAAACATGTATATTTTAAATTTTGAAATTAAATTAACGTTGCCCGTTATTGGACATTGTGTGTCATAGTGTTTTCGGCTAGTCGTAGGTGCCCTAGTTGTGCCTCTGCCTACCTCTTCGGAGATATGGACGTGAAGATACTTACTTTCGAAATATACTAATTGCATATAGTTAAATACACAAGATATTATAAAATGGGACTATTACAATAATACATACCATTTCAGTTAAGAAAAGTATTAAGGAAGGCAAATCATGAGCAAAAATTTACATTGACAATACTCGAATTGCTTTAGCAATTTCCCAACTTTGCCATCAGTTGGATATGACTAGCCGATGAATCGCGAGGTACCCTCTTTAAACGATTACATCTGATTCTAATGGCGAGCTGATGATATATTAAAATTCTTCGGTAATATTGTCCACTCCACTAGAAAGACGGACGATCTGTGGGGCTATTCAGTATCTTTTTAGTGATGATCACTGGGTCAAGTGTACCTTAAATAGCTGTCAAATGACGTGTTTTGTAATTGCCACCTCCATTTTATTTCTGTTGGTTACAGGAGATACTTTATCCAGGAATCATCACTAAATAGATACGGAATCAGCCCTCTGGTCTACGTCGTGGGTTAACAAGTTGATAAATGTCAAATTTCTGACGTGACGTTATAGTGATGTGCCAGATATTATGTGTATATCCCCGGTTAAGGATACGGATCTTAATTTTCTTAATCATTATCGGTGTCGAATTTTTACATATTAGTTGATGCCACTTGACTTATTCCTTCTGTCTCTGCCTATTACAGGACATATTTCAATTTGCATTGCTTGGGTCTTTCTTTTTTTGTAAATAAAATAGGCTTCGGCTAAAACACCAAAATAAATATTTCGTGCCCACGCTGAAGCTGCTAATCCGGTGGAGTCGTTGCAAAATAGTAGTTGGTGTATGCGCGCGTGAATGATACTATAAATAGACGCCGCGGTGATGATGACTATTATGATGACCTAGGAAAGAAAGTGGGGGCCACCATCTTGACACACAGCCACCGTTGTCTTCACAACCCAGTAATGTCGTGTAAATGTGGAAGTTAGATGTCATACTTACTTAGGTCTAGATATTGATGACAGATCGCATATAGACATTATGTCTGTTCTAAATTGTGTTCCATCCTAAGCAGACTAGCCATACTAAAATTTAAAATGCCATATAAAGTTCTAAGAATAATATAAGTGTCTTTAGCTGACTCTGTCATCAGTTATGGGTTGAACAGTTATGGGAGAACATACAAAAGTTACCTTCAGGATATTTTGAAACTACAGGTAAACATTTTGAAAACAATAGCTCCCAACATCATTAGAAAAAAATATAATTGCAATGATGTAGCCATTTTCCAATATTGTGAGGTTAACAACATATATGATAAAGTAAAATATTTATTGCTTTCAGAATTTGATGATCCAGTAAATTATTTAAAAGATACTGTTAGACCACCTATGTTAAGAAAACTTAATTACTTAAATAAATACCAACTTTTTATTGTGATCAATACTTATTGAAATAGAATACTTGAATGTATTGTTCCTAAGTATATAAATAAATTACCCACCGAACTGCGAATTTTGGTTAACAAGACCCAAAAATGTAAAAATTTACTTGAAATAAATAATTTAGAAAATCCATATCTTAAGACCAATTAAATTGTTAATAGTACACTAGAACGGCTCACTTGCACAGAAAAACCTTTATAGGTTTACGTGTTAAGTTTTATTAAAAAACAAAATATTGAATAACCAAGTTTAAAAAAAAGACAAAGGACTCACCGCGTGAACTAGTCGTTGTAAGTGCAAGAAAAAGTCCAAAAAAAGCTGTTAAGTAACTGTCGCAATTTCTTTTGCACAATACGAAAACTTGCAGCGCGTCTACCCTCCCGGGAGGTTTTCGAGCGACGATTAGATTCGATGCGCAGTGACGCTGTCTACTTAGTAGGGATTAGAGACGGATGAGGCTATCATGGTGATTTGCTACAACAGATGCTGTAACGAATTTCTAGCAGAAAAATACTGTATTTAGTTTTGTGGAAAAATAGTACTATGATAACAATGCTAAAGCTTTCGTTGTTAACGATTGTGATTTATAAAATTATTGTTTTATTGTAGCGCCTTAGTGGATTTCCATCAATCATGAAGCAAGTAAGCAAAAAGAAAAACTCTCCGTTGAATTCAGTTAACTTGCGTTTTAAGGAACTTAAACTGCTTGAGGATATAATGGAGCTGTTGAAATCTATGCCACAGGTGAGTATAGTACACGAACATGCTTTACACATGCATGTTTTGTCAGAGACAACCTGAAAATGCTAATTCCGCGTAAGCAGTGTAACTGTTGTGGCAAACAGTACTCCAAGTGACACAGAATGTGACAAGTCTACTTACGTTCCCACAGCCCACCAGCGCGGATAAAAATTATAAATTGTTTTTTGGAATGAAGTTCCTTATTGCGCGTTGTGAACGGAGGCTAGACGGAAAAAATTCTTACGAAAAAGTTGTCACGACACTTTTTGCTATAGTAAGCTATTGTAATTCCCCCTGGGATTCTGACTAGTGCAGACGTGTTTTTGATAAATTACAGTCAAATAAATCTTGTAAACAATATTAAATAGCTGTAAATAAATAGTGGTAAAAAATAGGACATCATAAGAGTTTGTGAAGTCATATTATAACTAATAACAGTGAACGTCGAAACGTGAATCGCGAGAGATCTGTCATAACTGGACGGAAAGTAATTTTGTACCAAGTCCTCGATAGCAGCTAAATTAAATTGACCTCCGTCACATCGCCCGGCGTAAAAATCTTTAATTAACTAGCTCCCTGGTACTTATTTCTGTGGACTGATTTAAAATGCCGCGTACGCCACCGTCCACGCCAGCACGCCCAGTTGAAATCACATGTTTTTTTTCATGTTTGTCTGTCTGTCTCTCTCTATAAGAGAGATAGAGATAGAGATTACTAGAGATTGAGAGAGAGAGGGGGGTGGAGAGAGAACTTCGTTCCATCCGGGTGTCCCTTGACACCTCTCAACTTTTTTTAAAAAATTTTTAGTTTTTACATAGATCCAACATCTTATCGATTCCGAATCGTTTCTCATAATTTGGCTGGTGCTTTAAATGTAATCCTGTATGATGCATGTATAAGCTTTCTCGCTCGCGTCACAGAAGCCCAATAATTCGATGCTGTTTTTTTTTACAAAGCCTGTCTATGTCTATGTTTATATCCATGTTTTGTGTTTACGTAAGTTCTGCCTTAAGTCGAAGCCATTTCATTTCTATATCGATAGATACGTTGTCATCCTAGCCAAGTTCATTTATCCAAAGTTTTTGGAAGAGTAGTTTTGCAGTAATCGAAGACAACCATCCTAACGGATCATAGAACTTTGAAATCTCGGAGAGTATAGATCTCTTTGTCGGGCGTTTTGAGTTTTCTTTCACAGGCCTATTGAAGTTAAATGTGTCCTTGCAGGGGTTTCATCCGAGCCCGCCCAAGCTCCTCAGTCTTAAAATCGGATGAGTTATTAGTTGAAATATGTTCTTTCGGTAAATATTCCAATGTAGGTTGGTAACTCGTCACACGTCCGTCCATTAGTAATGCAATGTTTTGTAGGTGTTCGTTTGTGTTGTTTCCAAACTGACACGACTACTTATGAGGACATCTACGAAAAATTCGTTTTCTAGTATATTAGCAGTAGCCGAGTACCTATGACCATCGTCGATAGCAAGTTGCTTCAGCATTTACAATAAATGTCGTCAGTGAAATATTCGATGCTCTTCTCTTCAAGTTTTAGCACCAACAAAGTTCTGCCATTGACTTTCGTATGTGCGCCTTCTCAATACCAACAGGTGAGATCCGCTTATGGGAGCCTAGTCGAAAAGTGTGAGTGTGTGTGTGTGTGTGTTTGTGTGAGAGAGAGAGAGAAAGAGTAGTGCGCGCATGCCAGCGTATGTGCACGCGCGCGCGTGTGTGCGTGTGCGTGTGTATGTGAGAGAGAGAGAGAGAGAGAGAGAGTAGTGCGCGCATGCCGGCGTATGTGCACGCGCGCGCGCGTGTGTGTGTGTGTTTGTGCATGTAAAGACACAAAGCACCAAGATCTACTTGACACTCGTAAGACCAAAAAAGTTGAAGAGGCGTAATAGTGTTATTGTAGGTATGTCGTGTAGCATCAGGAGTGCGTGATGGAAGTCAAAAGGATCACCAAAATTAAAAGTTATTGTCTAATGGTATGGATTTGTTAAGTATTGGTTGGTAAATGCTGTCTCGTCCGGTTTTTTAAGAAAAGGCATGAATTGATATGTAAGCAAAATATGCGGTGATCGAAGATTGTCACTTTCGCGAAACATGTATGTTATGTTTAAAGTATTTATTCTCAAAAAAGACAATGCCACTTATATGAGAATAATATTAACATTAATATAGAACAATATTTAACATACATTCGTTCGTTACTTATTGAATCGTCCAATGCATTTATTTATTTGATAAGGTTGTTAAGCATTAAGCATACGTATTGATAACGTATTCGGCTAATTTTTGTTTAAATACATTAAACGATTCTACATTTTTAATGGAAGAGGGTATTTTGTTATAAAACTGTGCTCCCTCAAACGTGATCATTTTTTGCCATAATTTGTCCGTGTTTTGGGTAGAACTAAAAAACTCGCACGACGCGTCGACCGTACCTTCACAAAAGATAGATTAGTGTGGAGTGAGCTTCTCAGTGATT
>NJDC01000781.1:123-10941 GCA_002245475.1 Calephelis virginiensis | reverse complement strand
CGCGCGCGTGTGTGCGTGTGCGTGTGTATGTGAGAGAGAGAGAGAGTAGTGCGCGCATGCCGGCGTATGTGCACGCACGCGCGCGTGTGTGTGTGTGTGTTTGTGCATGTAAAGACACAAAGCACCAAGATCTACTTGACACTCGTAAGACCAAAAAAGTTGAAGAGGCGTAATAGTGTTATTGTAGGTATGTCGTGTAGCATCAGGAGTGCGTGATGGAAGTCAAAAGGATCACCAAAATTAAAAGTTATTGTCTCATGGTATGAATATGTTAAGTATTGGTTGGTAAATGCTGTCTCGTCCGGTTTTTTAAGAAAAGGCATGAATTGATATGTAAGCAAAATATGCGGTGTTCACTTAAGATTGATATTATTATTGATTGATATGATTGATATATTTATTGATATTATTACTTAATATTGATTTAATAAGATTGTCACTTTCGCGAAACATGTACTGTGCAAGCCGTACAGTTTATGTATAGTGTTGACATAACATCTTTATATATATAATTCTTGTGTTCGGGTGTTTGTCACTGAACTCCTTCTAGACGACTGGACCGATGTTGATGAAACTTTTTGTGTGTGTTCAAGGGAATTCGAGAATGGTTTAGATTCACAATTTGGTCTCCTGGAACATGTTTTATTGATTATAAGTAGATGTTGATTAGAATGTTTCACATCGGATCCGACAGACTGCGCTACTGTCGAAGCATTAATGTCAAGCCATACGAAGTTTGCTGGGTCAGCTAGTATTGTTTAATAATGAAACATTTTATTTGTTTAAAATACAATAAATTTTAATAAACACCCAGACCCGGAAATACAGATATCTAAATGTTCATCACACAAATGACCAGCTTTCGTCGGGAATCGAACCCGACCCTCGCGGTTGGTCATTGTAGTTAGGCGTGTATACTTGGCTAGCTTGACCAACGTTGTGGGTTTTTTGTGATTAATAAATAGTGTCGTGCCATTATTGAAAAATCTATTATATAATATGATAACAAAATCTATTACCGATTTTTCTAAGTTTCACTGGAAAATCGGAACATGTGTATCACTACTTAATATAAAACACAGTCGCTTCCTCTGTCCCTATGTTCCTTTGTATGCTTAAATCTTTAAACTACGTAACGGATTTTGATTCGGTTTTTTCTAATTGAAAAAATGATTGATATGTGTATTTTATACCCATGCGAAGCCGGGCGGGCCGCTACTTAAGAATAAATTAGTACAAAATTAATTATTAATGTTATTGTGTTTATTTTCACAAAACAAACATTTATAAAAAAGCAACACCTGTAAATTATTTATGTTTCGGTACCAGAACACTCAGATTTATATGATTTGTCGTCATCATGTTTCTTGACTCAAAAAATGACGTTAAATCAAGTTTTAAAAAATCGGTATCATAGGACAGCACTACAATAAAAACACAGGTTTAATTACTTGTAAATTTGACATTTACATCTGTTAATTAAGTCTCTGAGATTAAAAAACAGATTTTAGTATGTAAATATTTTTGCATCGATTGATAATTAGATATCACTAATTTTAATTTCAGTTTTGTGTATATTTGTATAAAACTGAACCTGAGGAAAGTGATGTCCAACAGAAAGTTAAAACTAAAGTTAAACGAAAACTAAACCCTGCGCAACAGTCTTCCGATATGGATGGATTACGCGAGTGGGAGCGACAAAAGTCTGCAGCGCTTCAGTATTTCAATCTATTGGGTTCTAAAAGAATGAACAATGCACGACAGGTATCAAGTCAGAGAAAATCGCGAAAAAAAAATATTTTAGCACACAGTGTTGAAACTAAAAAAGATGCAAATGAGATAGACAATTCCATATGTAATCAAAAAACTGGAAAAGTAATACTTGAGAAGGAAAAAACAAGTGGGGTAATAGATTCAGAGAATCAAGAACATAACACTGTAAAAACTAATAAAGAAATTGAAAACAAAAAAAGTGAAGATGACGATGTGCAATTTGTGGCCCCAGAAGCACCACTTGTACTTCTTATATCTAGTGATGAAGAAGAGTCTGATGATGAGAAACAACAAACTCAAAAAGATAATAAAATGTTGAAGTCACTCTTACGTAATAAAAATGACAACCCTGTTGCTTCGTCGACTATTTTACCTCAAACTTCACAAATTACAAATAGAACCAAAAGTAAACGCCAAATGCCTCCAGTAGTATCTGTACACGATTTGACGGATCGAGTGGTTAAAGATGTATTTGATCAAACGTTTGACTTGACGCCGGTCATATCTAATGTTATGTCACTCGCACCTCGAAGCGACAATAAGACTAACAAAGTTACGAAAACTAGTCAAGGCGGTGAGTTTAAAGAGAAAAATATACCAGTTAGTAATAAAATTAGCAAAAAAGAAGCTGATTCAGATGAAAATAACACTATAAACAATAATATATTTGGAAAAGAAAAGACAGTTATGAGTATCAATACGGCTAGTAAAATTGATATGCTTGCGGTTAATACGGAAAGTGTAGAAAGTGTTACAATAGCAGAAAATATAGCTGTGCCAAATAACATATTTGATGATAGTAATCTTGTAATAGACAATAGTAAAGTTTTGAATCATGATTTTGGAAAAATTACTCTAGATGGAATTAATAGTTTTGAATTAGCTGACAATGATTGTGTTATTGGGGATGTTAGTAGTGAAGCAATTGGAAATGTTCTTAACGATAATGTAAGTTTGACCTCAACAGAAATTATTGATCAGACGGAAATGGATACAAATAGTTCAGTCAAACAGGCTAATAGTAAGTATGAACAGATTTATAAATATAGACTACAAAAGGATGATAGTGTTATTTTTATAAGTAATAGAAACGGCGAAACTCACTTTGCCCGATAAGTGTGGTTTGCTGAACAGTGCATTTCTTTCTTTCTGATGCCCAGAATCTGAGCCCTAGTTTATTTTTAATTTCTTACACATAGAATTAGTATCTGTTGTTGTTGTAAGGGACAGACGTTGGTTTGTTTGTTCTTAACGCCGTAATCATTTCTAGTTTTGCTACGACTTTCAGATGGTAACACTTCGTTCTTTGCCAAAATGCGACTCATCTTTTTTGTTGTGTTCTGGTTTGGAGGGTAAGTACTTAATTTACTTGACAAAGAGGCATGAAGTCCTAGCCACAGGTTGGCAATTCACCTCTTGCCATCTTCGGCATAAGCGAATGAAGAATTGGAGTTATTTTTTTTCGCATGTGTAGGTGCAAGTGTCTTGTGTGTAATACACCGTTTAACTCTCTACTTGGTATTAAGAGGCAAGCATAGGTTAAATTAACGGGACGATACCAACAAGTGGTCTCTGGTCAAACGCGGTGCAGCAACTTACCTAGTTAGGGATCCGCCTTATCTACTCTTGCTGCCAAAATTGTCATTGTCATATTGCGGACCAAAGGGTACGACAGTCGTTAGGAGTGCTCCATAGGCCTACACCCCGGCCTCCGGGGTTTATGTAGGGTATTTAAAATTTCTAATTTTATGAAGTTCATGTGTTGTATTCTTTCGTGTAGCTGTTTTGTCTACCGTACATAAGTTGGTTGATTTTAAGAAATGTCGTCAGGGAACAATCTCGGTAGGACGTAACCTTTGGGAAATAAACACGATCACCTTTCAAATTCTTTGTACATTTTTGGAACAATATTTAAATATTACAGGTGGTCGAGTTATCTTTGTGATGCCACTCACGCAATCAGAAAAAATGCAGGGCAAGACCCAAGCACTGCCACCAAACTGTGTACAAGTTGCAATGCCGACACGTAAGATATTTGTTTATTATTAAAACAAATTGTAGTATTTTTCAACTAGATCTTTCAGTTATAATAGGTATTATGACGTGTTTTTTTAATGGAAATATCGATTACGGGTGACCAAAGGTCAAAATTGTGGATTATACATCTTGCTTTTTTCTTTACTTTTATACCACTTATATTTTTATCAGTATATTGGATCGTTTTTTATAATTTTTTTTGTCAGAGTCTACTAGGGTCAGTTTGTTCCATTTAATAAAGGTCCCCCTATCACGACTTTCAACAAAAATTATAACTCTCAAGCGATTATGCATCAAGCGGTGTACTAACTTTGTACCAAATTTGAGCAGCTGGTTCAATTCTCGCTCTTTCTACATACATACATATCTTTACACCAAGTCCGTTACGTGGTAGGCAGAGAGTATCGAGTGCCAAATCTGACGATCCTGGCATACCAGTCTGGCTTTTCTAAATTTTCTGTATGTTAAGTGTGAGTATTTGAAAGAATTTACTTTACTATCGCGTTTGTGTATAACGACCCAAATAGATGGTGTTCTTGTCAGCGCCTCTAGCGAGGAGTTAAAACAACTAAATAAATTCATACATTTGGAAAGTCTAAACGGAAATTCAGTTGTAAATTTATGCAAAAACTGACACTCGGCTCACTGTTGGACCACTAACTTATATAATTATGACATAGCGCTTTACTTCTCGAATAGTTGGCACATCTGATCATTTTAAATTGAGTGCGATAAATTCAGACCATCTTAACTTTTCTTCTTCTCTGAAAAGCTGTAAATTGGGAAATGGAAATGCATTACGAGCACAAGCTAGTCAGATATAATAAACTTGTAACTTAAAGATAGTAACATGTAGCTTTTTGGATTTTATTTTTTTAATTTCTTGTAGGTAACGAATGCAATTGTTACAAGCCCTGTTGTGAGAGTCTACGTATAACCCTGGGTTTTGATACTATCCCCCTGGACGAATTTGTCAAACTACCAATTACCACCGAATATCCCCTGATAAGACTGGACTCGGCCTTACCCTTATGGAGAGTCTTCGATGAATATGTGATATTAACTTCCACAAATATATATGTTAAAAAACCCGCTTTGTACACTACAAAATGGACATTATTTAAAGAAATAATTTATCCCCCGAATTATACAGAATCTCCCTTGACGAAATTATTAAATAAAATGACTCCAGAGTTTCTTGTTTGTGTTTGTTCTTACTGTTCAAACCAGTGTCGTTTGTGCAAAATGTATATTGAAGCAAAAAATAAATTTACAAAACATCAATTGGAATTGGAATCACATAAAAAAAAATATTCAGGAATTAAGTCAAAACTTATTCCAGATACAGATTTGTCTTCTGCTTTTGAAAAAGTTAATAGAAATGCGAATGAACCTATCATAGACACGTTCGTAGACAAAACATGTGATGTCGAGAAGGTTGACAATGATGTACTTGACAAAAGCACAACAATAAATATTCCACAAACTAATGAATTAAGCACAGATTCTGATTCAGATAGTAATAACTTAGTTATAGATATTCCAGTGACTAACAAAGAAGACACAGAATCAAACTCAGAAATGGATAGTAAAAACCTAGTTATAGATATTCCTGATGATAATAAAGAAAGCACAGAATTAAATTCAGAGACTCTAATCAATAACTTGGGTACAAATATTCCTATGTCTTATAAAGAAAACATAGAATTAGATTCAAAAGTAAATGATAATAATTTAGCTAGAGATACTCCTGTGGCTAATAAAGTCAGTCTAGAATCAAATTTAGTAACGGATGGTCGTACTTTAGTTACAGTTATTTCTGAAATGAATCAAGAGAACTCGGAATATGAGTTAGAGATTGATAGCAATAACTTAGTTATTGACATTCGTGACACTAATAACGAAAGGACAGAATCGGCATCGGAGAGGGATAGTAATAACTTAGTTACAGATATTTCAGCGACTTATAAAAAAACAACAGAATCAGATTCAGAAAATGTTATTGACAATGTAAACTCAGAGTTATTTAAAATCGAAGAGAGTTTAAAATCGAATACAGATATTAAAACTGATTTAAAAATGCATACGAATGAAAAAACACATAACGATAATGTTGATCTCATGATAGAAAACTTGAGCCCTACCAAAAAAGACCTAAATATAAATGAAACTAAAACAAAATTGAATACAAAACCAAATTACACAAAATTGGAATTCGATAAAAACAAAATTATCCAAAAACAAAATAAAGAAGAACAAAATAATTCAGTATCAACATCGAATAACAAAACATCTAATAATTTAGAAGCTGAAATAATTACAGAATTAACTTCAAAAGTTAACAATGAGTTAACATACCAAACAGCCAAAAGTAATAACTTAGCTAAGAAATCTTGCAAACGAAAAATGGAACCAAACATTTATGACATGAAATGTATAAACCTTGACACAATAAAATGCAATGGGAAAGTGTTTAAGAGACTTCCAGAAAACAATCGTTTAAAATTTGTCCGAGTGGACGGGAGGAATGAGAAGTTAGCTCATATTGTGTGCGATAAGAAGGTTGTGAATGATCGTCTGCTCATTAAACTTCCAGGACTCTCGAGGGTCTACAGAGATGTATGTATAATTCGATTAATTACACTACCACTTATCTGTAGGTGTCTTTCCTTTATCTGACTGCATGCATTTTGCTAACAAAAAGTGCTTGGTAAAATAAAGCGAAAACATATGTTAAATTGTGATAAATGCGGGGTACATTTACATAATACTTTTTTTTATGATATTGGAAGGCAAACAAGTAGACGGATTTCCTGATGTTAAGAATGTGGTAATGGTGCGATGCCAACCTGAGGCCGGGATGTTAAGCCTCGAGCAGAAGTAAGTTTACCAGCTTCCTTACCCTCCTAACCGGAATACCGGCAGGAATAGGTAAGGCGGTGGTACCAATCCGGGCAAGTCGCTGCCAAACTCGACCACCTAGTAATACATACACATGAATATAAATACACATGAAAACCAGTATGTACAACATATTATTCATCAATATCAATAAGAGAGTACACATACTTTTAATAAATTTTTGTGTTGATGTAGTTAAAAATAGTGACGAAGTTTTTCAAATAAGTATCTCAATTGTCAAAGGTCAAAGGTATATTGTCAAAGGTCAATTTTCAAAGGTCAGTGTTAAGAATTGCCTTCAGAGAGTCATGTTCATTCTTAATTCATTAAAAAACTTGGATATTTTTATTTTAATGTTTTATAATAAGCATAAGTATTAAGTAGTTCTTATAATATTTTTGGTTACTTTTCAAGAATTTAATTGCATGTTTTTAAAAGTCTGTGAGCAAAGCTGTAGGTTGTTGCAAAAACTGTTTAAATCAAATTTGTCAATTGTTCTATCATGCCTGACAACGCAGCCACCAGCACTGTCATCATGAATGGCTAACTTTTTAATGTAGAACATCATTTTCTGATTTCTTACAGAATCATTATATTTTATTTTTGATACATTTTTTAGAAAACTGCAAAAAATATTCAAGTCCATTTATTTGCAAATAGGGTCAATAAAATACATGGTCTGACATGCAAATCTTATGAAAGGTTTATGTCGCCATTGACGCTGCATGTAAATTTACATTTTAAAAATATGTAAATAAATGGTTAAAAAAATTAAATAAAAAATTAAATTAAACAGCTCAATTTTAGACTAGATAAAAGAAATATTTGAAAATAAATCCTCAATATTTTCTGATACTGTACACTAGAGATTCCCAGACTTATTTCATTTTCCTATTTTACACCTATTTTATTTTATGGCATAAGACAGTGAACAAACACACTGCTATCCGTATGGTAAGAGAACCGGGGTTTATAGACTCATAGGTGTGCGTCGCTGTACAGAGAGGATTTTAGCCCTATTGTACAAGTGACTACCATCCCTTCTGTAACGGAATGTGATACTCGTTGTGGTGTCAGGAATGGTAAAGGCAGTATATCTCCTATCCGGCCAAGTTGCTGCACAGCACTTGACTGCCAGTAGTCTCGTTGGTAATTACTCATTTAACTTATGATCTCCTCTAATAAGGCAGATAAGTATTGGATGGGATGAGATATTCTACACAGAGGACCCGGACCAACACGGACACGTGCGTCACTTGAAGACACGAATATTTTTCAGTGTGTGATGCCTATTAATAAAAAAATTTCAATGGCGTCAGGATCGTTTTAAAATCCCACAGCTCCTCCACAAGGGGGAGTTGTCGTCCACTATGAGAAAACTGCTGTACACAATAACTAGTTACCAGGTCAATTATGGACGTTGTTCTGTTAAAAAAACTGTTATCTTTACATTTAGCATAACGAAAAGGAATATGTGTATACCCATGTTCGAATTTGTGGTTATATTTGAAAAGATAACGGCCCTTTTTTTTAGATTTTATTAAATTTGTAAATCTGCAATATTTCATTACAATTGGTTAAATAGAAGTGATCCTCCTTTGAAGTAAAAAGCATCGAACGAAATACATTATATAATTCAATCGTTATAGCTTTATTTTTACTCACCTCCATGACACACTTAGGCATAAATATGTGTGCACAAAGTTTTCATTCCATGAGAAACAAATTGTATGCAGGTGTTAACAGTGGTATCGGATCCGAACGTGTGCAAGACTCTCCTGCGCAACTCGCACCGGCTGATCGCTATGTCGCTATCGCATCCCACCTTGCGCTTGCCCTTCGACATCAATACCATCACCAAGGACTCAGAGGACGGGAATCATAAGCACGCCAAAGCCTTGGCGATCGCAAAACACATAATGATGTGAGTTATAATTTGTATTTTACAGTAATTAAACGAAATATCTGATCCCCGTACAATACTTTTAAAGTACTAGAAAGAGGTCAGATATATCGTTTCCTTACTGAAAGTACTGTCAAATAGATAAAGAATTGACCGTCAAATTAATAAACCCGTTAACAGCAATCAAACGAATAAATTTCACGGATTTGGTAAATAAATTATAACGAAATGTATATGAAACAGCATTGCTGAATAATATAAAATTCCTTAAAGAGTTTTATTAACGGTGTGAGAATTTTTTTAAAAAAATAACCACAGACGTTTAAAGCAGTATTATCTTAATGTCGCTAATTGTCCACGCATAAAATCAACTTGAGGCATACATCATTAGGTTGTCCTTAAACGATAACATTTAGTAAAAAGTATCTTCACTCCCATATCCCCGAAGAGGTAGGCAGAGGTACAACCAATGCACCCACGACTAGCCTTTTTTTTTTGAATGACTAACTTGTTGCTAATCTTGCGATTTTTACAACTTCACCGAACTTTGTGGGCCGAGCAGAGTGCTCAGCCCGAGACATCATTATTTAGATGGATTGGGCTGTTACCTACAACGCCAGTACCAAGGGCTGTCTCCCGGGAGACCGTACCTCGACTTGGTGCTGCGTTCTGGTTACTGGGTGGACTTGGTGGAGGAGTATTTGTGGCTCGTCGCTCGGCGTGAGGCGCCCCACGCAAGAGAGGTCTTCGTCGCCGAGACCGGCGGCGACGGTGTAGTGTTGTGTTAAAGTGATGTGAGTTTGTCGTGTTCCGGTTTGGAGTTGGGAGAATAGCGTTTGCCGCGGTTATTGGGTCCGGAGGATTCGATGACACGTGGCGAGGTCTTCTATGATCGGGGGGACACGACTAGCCGAAGACACTAAGTCGCACAATGTGATAGGTGGCAAGCCTATCGCCAACCGGGCACATTTCCAATCCCGACCGACATTTTTTTATTAGAAAATTGGAAAAATCCAATTTTCTTTGTCTTGGCCGACCCGGGATTCGAACTCGGGACCTCATGCAGTCAAGTCCAACACCCGGACCGCTAGACCACAGAGGATATTGGGATAATATTGTTTTAAGAGCTTATGTTAACCCCCCTGGGGCGTGCACAGGGGTTTCAGTCAAGGTAGGCAATAAGCATAGAAATTCAAGCTAAAAAAACCCGTTTTATTTTCATTTTGAGCAGTACCTAAACACACGAAATGTCATTTGCTTCACATATTACATAATTATTGATAACAATAATAATTATGAAAAGTTTTTTATATGACCACTATTAATAATTTAAGTTAGTGATTGACCATCAAAAAAAGATAAGATACCAAAAACGGACACAAGTTTTAACTAAGCACATTCTATTAAAATTTTCTTAAAATTTACTTTTAATAGTCACAATAAGTATTTACCTAATTAAAACAGATAAAATACATTTTAACTAACTGATTTGCGCTAAACAAAGTATAAACAAAGCACAGAAATAAAGTACAATTATTATTTTGACTCTGAAGTCTGACGGCAATAGATATTGCCAACTCACTATAGTACTGGTTGCTGTGATCTAATCCAGAGGTCATTAAATATGACTATTTCAATAGCTTATCCAGGGCTTTGTACTGAGACAAGGATTCGTGGTGAATTTCCAGATAAAATTGTCAACTGAATAAAAATATTGTCGTTAAAACATTTTTTACCGCTAAGACTAATTGAGAAGTCGCTAATTGAAGTAAAAGGACCAAATTGGCAACACTATACTTCGATTTAAATAATATTTAGAACAATGCTGCCTTTTTCTTTTTTTCTTACATTCTTCGTGTGCGCAATGCGCGTAGCATTTACTCATTCATCAAAAATATTTTTCGTAAAATTGCACTCACACTAATACAACTGAGGCACAACTAGTTTCATCTTTTTCCCACGCCTACGTCAAGGTGCCACAAAATAGTTACTAGGTTATAGATGGCGTGTATATTAATAGTTTTATTTTATCATTAAAACTTGTTTACTAAAATGTTAGACGCGTAAAATTATGTTAATTATATATTCTATGGGATAAGCTGGGCTTATCAGCGGATATGGAGCGCACGCTACCGGCAATCCCTCAGTTTCTTACAAAACTTAATCGTAACCTCTAAGAATTTTACACCCACAGCGGGGGGGGG
>NJDC01000780.1:492041-534288 GCA_002245475.1 Calephelis virginiensis | reverse complement strand
CATAATGATAAAAATGTGCAAGAGGTCAATGACTAAGCTAATCGGATAATACCCGAGTGATTTAATAGTGGAATTTCACAAAATATATTTACGAGTATAAGCCAATTTTATACTTATGATTCTTGCTAGAATACATGGTAGAGTAAAATGAATAAGTGCACATAATGATAAAAATGTGCAAGAGGTCAGTGACTAAGCTAATCGGATAATACCCAAGTGATTTAATAGTGGAATTTCACAAAATATATTTATAAGCTAATTCTACAGTAATGATTCTTGCTAGAATACATGGTAGAGTAAAATGAATAAGTGCACATAATGATACAAATGTGCAAGAGGTCAGTGACTAAGCTAATCGGATAATACCCGAGTGATTTAATAGTGGAACTTCACAAAATATATTTATAAGCTAATTCTATAGTTATAATTCTTGCTAGAATACATGGTAGAGTAAAATGAATAAGTGGACATAATGATAAAAATGTGCAAAAAGTCAGTGAATAAGCTCACGGGTTTCCTGATGTCCAAAGTCATCCGTGGCATATAGACACCATATATTATATAATAGGTGCGTCGTTAACCTTAGAACGGGATGTTATGCAAATTGTGCAAGTAAGTATACCGGTTAATATACCCTCCAGACCGGAATCACTGAGTCATTATGGTGGTAAGAATAGGTAAGGCAGTAGATTCCGACCGGGAGATATGGTCCTTTGAATTATTGTACTAATGCTAATCTATTACGACGGTGGCAGATGGTCTATTTGACTCAGAGGACCCGGATCAATACGGGTGTTAAGATATGTTATTTTAAATAGATGTAATTATTAATAACATACATGCTTTGACATTCCATAGTTATTTGTTTAAGCTACAATATTAACTTAAAGTTGATTTAGGCAACACAATGCTCCAAGCAAACACCCCTATAGGGGATCTAAAACAATATCTGGAACTTTGACTTGAAATATCAATATTTTTAAATAATTTTTGAAACTTCTTGTTAACAACTTGCCCCACTAATCGGGCCTTCATGGTTACCTTCAGGTAACATCCTACTACGGAAAATAAATTGTAAAAAAAACAATTCTTGTGTTCTCCAAACCGTAACACGTCGACGACAAGAACTGACGTTATGGCGGCAAGAATAGGTAAGGTGGTTTTACTAATCCTGGCGAGTCGCTCTACCACCCAATCAGATGTTTTACAAGCTGCCTGGCAGGAAGGCAGATCGTCTATTCTGTAAAGGAACCCGGACCAACACGGGGATAAATATTTTATAATTTTGTTATTCTCTAAAATTAAAATTATAAATCAGAAACACTTAACGTCACATTAGTGACACTGCTTACCGAACAGATAATCCGCCTGCTGCATAGCAATGTTTTATTTAAAGAGTGAAGTCTCAGTCCATAAAGAGTAATGTTTAATGACATGTAAGTTTTTTGTACGTTTTTTTTCAATTAATTTTCCTAAAGGCAGCTAGGCGGCATAAAAAGGTACCTTTTTGAGACCGGCTAAGACCTTTAGGCCATGCTGCCATGTCTTCCGTATTAATAAATTCTTTTTTCTTTTTGTTTATTTTCAATTTATTATAGTCGTAAGTCGTTATCGAATGTCATGTTAGGGTCGTAAGTAAAGCGGTGGCATCCTTACTCGAGCTCATTTTTTTGAAATTTGGCGGCTAAGAGGAAATACACTAATTTCTAAAATTTCATAAATATTTAATTAGTGTAGTTTATTGAACAAAATTAAACTAATTGCCACCTAAATTAACTAATTTTACTTATAATATACACAACGCAACGTTCAAAAATTACGAAAAAACTACTACCATCTTTTTTCTCGATGGCGCCAAAACTTGGTTTATATTTTATTAATTTGTCCCAGGACAGGATCATACTGCCTCTAGTTTAGTATTACATATTAAATTTTGTGGTTGTTCATTTTCAATTCATGTTTTCAGTTTTTTTAAAGTCGTTAGTCCTCATGGAAAGCCATTTTATTGAGCTTTGAGAAAATAGATGTTATACTAATTTATTCATAAATAGACATGCACTTTACTGAACAAAGTTGTACAAAATGCCACCAAGTTGACTAATTTCACTCAACATTTAAATAAAATTCAATATTCATGGTTTATCTTTTCACTCAATGGCGCCAAAACTCTATACTCAATACCATACATATTTAAATTGTTAATGCAAAGCGACGCTGAGTTACTGGTAACTTGAATAATTAAAAACAATTGGCGCTGTTTTGTTTTTAAACTTCAAAATGTAGATGTCAGGTAATCGCCATAAATTTTACGAATAGCATTTTATTTCAAATATTTAAGTGAACAGCGAACTAACTCAATAACCGCTACAATTTTCTTTTTAGCTATGGCTGGAAAAACATTTTGTTTTCATTTAGAAAAAATATTTTTATATTTTAGTTACAAAACTTGAAGCTCGGAGAAAATTTAAAGCAACAATTTTTTTTAATTAAAATTTGCACACTTTCGTCCACCGCTGACTCGCTTTTCCTTCTTTGAAATTTGTGCAAATGTTTTGAATCAATTGAAATGTTATTTAATCTAAATAATTTAAAGTTAGTTTTTTAAAGTGATTAAATAGTTTAGCTGTGACATGCGGCAACGATGCGAAAACCAGAATAGATTTCGAAATGAAATCCGTCTGCCGTCCTGCCTGATAGATCGTATAAAGCGAGCTAAGGCGAAACGGGTCATTACCAATAACACCACATGTGGTGTGCTATGCAGCAATATGCCCGAGTAGGGATCCACAGCCTTAACTATTGCTGCCGCTATAATGGCAATATCATGTAGATTTGCACAATAGGCCTCACAGCCCGGCAACAAGACAGCGACGCACCTGTAACATCTATGGTGTCTATAGTCTGAGGTTATCTCTTCCCTTCAGGAGAGCCGCCTGCTTGTTGGCTTTCTTTTTCCATAAAAATAAAATTAAAATAAAATATTATGTGTATGTGCAATCCTGCATGTGATAAAAAAATACAAAAGTGTAAAGTTATAGTGCCACTAACTTACCTCCATACATATCTTCACCCCAAGTCCCTTACGGGGTAGGCAGAGAGTATCGAGTACCAAACCTCACGATCCTGACAAACCTGTCTAGCTTCCTTCACATTAATTACCATTTTCATACAAACACGCCGGTTTCGAAGACTCTTGACACCAAACTCGGATAATGTTTGAGTGATCTGATCGTGGAATGTCAACCTTGGTCTCCCCGGGTACCTACATCCACCCACATTCGCAATGTACATCTGTTTTATCAATATTTCATCTATCATTATTTCCACATGACCGAACCAGCGGAGCATCCCCTTTCACATTTCAACCCCAACACTTTCTTGCAATCCCACTTTTTCTCGGAACTCACTGTTACGAATGCGATCAGCGAGCGTTACACCACAGATTTTCCGTAGCGCTCTCATTTCAACCGCTTTTATCCTACTTTCATGCTTTTTCTGACATACCCAACCCTCGCTTCCATACAACAACTAACTACCATACCTGTTCAATAATTTCGCTACTGTGACGTTCAGTGTTTCTGATTGAGAATTTTATTTAAAACTAGCGATGAATAAGAAATGGTGGTAATTCTGTGTTTACAAATTAAACTTAGTTTAGATGCTTGCTATATTTTTCAACTGAAAGAAAAACAAAAGAGGTGGAACGTTTTAGACATGTCAGATTAGTGCGAACATGTTAAACTGTTATGATTTTTAATTAACGTTTTCCTATTAATAGATTAAACGTCTGTATAAATGACGTGTACGGTCTAATTTGACAGCACTAAAAGTGTTTTGTCCCTTTCTGTTACTTTAGTTGAAAGAAGACAGCAGTAATTTAAAATTAATTTAGTGAGTGCGCAACAATATTACCTCCGATAACAAAATTACAAGAAAATGTAGTTGTCGAAATTTCGTTTTCTGTTCTCAAAACACCAAAAACATACAGCTGAATGTTTCATGAAATATCGGTTATGTTCCGGTTTTGTCGACAGATCAGATAAGTTGGTGGCAGTATAAATTGTAAATAAACGTGACATTAATTCTAAGCTAGCTTAAACTGTTTCTTTAGGATGCTGTCATAGAGACGTCACCGAGGAAGGATGATAATAGCGATTTATGAAATACTAGCGGCCCGGGACGTGCTTCGTATATGTCCGCATAAATGACATAACACAAGAAAACAAAAAAAGAACACAAGAAATGTTTAAAAATGACAGCACAATCCCCATCTGAAAAAAGTTTCAATTTGACAGAAATATACCCATTAGGCATTAGCAAAGCGATCCGCCATTTATTGAATCCATTTGTTAAAATGAAGAACCGCTCGGCCGATTCTATGCAATCTTCACATAAACCATCTACTTAATAGTCCAAACCAAGCCTAAACATTTGATTGTGATAGATGAGCTCGTTCTTGAGTTATAAAAACTACAACGAAAAATTGTATTTATTTTATATATAGATAATATATTATATAGATATAATAATATCTAACTCTAAAGTTTAACATGATGGAAATTACATACCAACGTTTCTCTGCAAGCGCATGTTAACACAGCGAACTGGCCGCATTGTCAAAATAAAAGTAAAATGTCGAAAATAAACTCCTGAATAAAGACAATTCAATGGAAAGATATTCATCATGTTCAGTATAAAATTTATAATTTTATGGGCGCTCACTTTCCGTGGAAGCTGTAAGGTTATGATATAGATAACCAACAAATCAAAAACTGGCATAATTTTCAAATGTTTTAAAAATCTTGTAAAAATACATAATTTTAAAAGTCAAAGCTTGATTTAAATGTTATTAACTTCCATATTTTAATTTTATCGAATTATTTTGATTTGTTTATTTTTGTTTTTATTTTATTAATCAGGCTTACCAACAGTGTTATTACAATCATCTAATTTACACATATAAAAAGTAAAAAACAACCAATTGCACAACTTTTTACAGGTAAACACATTAAACTTTCTTTTATCACGATATAAACTATCATTTTTTTACACCAATATTTTTTTTGATAAATTACAATTACTTTACTATATAATAAATTAAAACATTTGATTAAAAAAAATAATTCTACTGAAATTTTATAACCTTATAAAATGAAATTCATTCAATTGCTGAGTTGCTCTTAAAAATTTAAACATTTAATGTTCTTACAAAGATGTTTTAATTATACCAACATATTCTACCACATAGTGGTGTGCAAATATATGATTAATGTTTACGAAAATTAAAAAGGTATGTTTCCATATTTAAATCAAAGCACTAAATTATATTTTTATAAGTTTAATAATTAATTAAATATAATTTAAAAAAAGAATAGTTTTAATTCTATCTACCATACACTATCACAGTTTAAAACATATTTATTATATTCTGTTTTGTTCTATTATATTGTTACTAGCCGACAGACGTTGTTCTGCTATTTTTTAAAGAGATTTAAAGCATTTTAACGCCCATACACCCGAAGGGGTAGGCAGAGGCACAACCAGGGCGCCCACAATTAGCCGACAACACTAAGTCCCACAATGTGATAGGTGGCAAGCTTATCGCCAACCGGGCACATTTCCAATACCAACATTTTTTTTATTAGAAAATTTGAAAAAAAAACAATTTTCTTGTTGTTGCCCGACCCGGGACTCGAACCCGGGTTTCATGCAGTCAAGACCAACAACTGAACCGCTAGACCACAGAGGCGAAAAGATTTAAGAAAAAAAAAATGGGGTGGGTCACCCTTGTCACTTAGAAATAGAAAAATAGATAGTAACCAATTCTCGGACCTACTGTATATGCATATAAAATTTGGTGAAAATCGGTAAAGCCGATTTGGAGAAGTGCGGTAACTAATTTTGTGACATGAGACTGTTATACTCGTATATAAGATTTAGTTATTTCATTACATTATTTATTAAAATCTTGGGAGAATATGCCCGCCCATCACCCTTTACTCCTTTATGCTTGATTATTCTACTAACTATATATGAAACGACGAGTTTGAAGTACCCTTTGTCGCTACCGCAGTTTGTTTAGTACTAAAAGCTTTTTTTCCTTTGCCAATATACAAAGCATCTTGCAATATACATTTGAAGTTAAAAGAAATAAAAAAAAATACTGTCGTCGAATAAAGTAACCGCTACGTAGCGTAGCAGTTTTTGCAAAGCTAACTCTAACGTAACATTCTTTCTATGCTTATGTGGAATAATAAAAAAAATCTTTTGTTTCATATTAATTATAATATAACATGTTTATTTAACAAGCAAAGTACATAAAAGGATTAATTATGATAGATTTTACACAAAGAAAACTCGTTACGTAGCAATACTCGTAAATATAATTGAATTTATGTTACATAAAATCTCTTAAGGCGATGATAACTGCCACATATGCTAACGTCCTTACGTTTCTTAGGACAAAATTCCATTGCCTGTGATTAGATTCGATTATCTAATATTATAGAATCTAAATACTTTTTCTGTCCAAAATGTGACGTGTTTGTATATTATTTAAAAAAAAGTATCTCCACGCCCATATCCCCGAAGAGATAGGCAGAGGCACAACCAGGGCACCCACGACTAGCCGGAGACACTACGTCCCATAATGTGATAGGTGGCAAGCCTATCATCAACCGGGCACATATCCAATCCTGAGCAACATTTTTTTTATTAGAAAATTGGAAAACCCAAATTTTGTTTTTGTTGCCCGACCCGGGATTCGAACCCGGGACCTCAAACAGTCATGTCCAACACTTAAACCGCTAGACCACAGAGGCGACTTTAAGTGATAAAATAGCAAACGATCACACGGGTCTCCTGGTAGTAAGAGACGTCTGTCTACAACTATCACGTTGTGGGTGCGTCGCTGTCTTATGGACTTGTTGTTGGGTCTATGGGGCAAGTCTGCCAGATCCTGACCTTTGGACTGGACCATGACAATATCATTATGACCACAGGAATTTGTAATGCCCTGTCAAGGGAAGTTGCTACACAGTAGTTTACCACCAGCAATCTTAATGAGTCTGAGTGGTCTGATTAAGAGTTTTTGAGTAAATTTTTAAGTATTATTCAAAATTACTTATGGGATGATTAAATCATTTCACCGTAGCGTGACGCTAAAGAATATTTTGTAACATACAGTCACAAGTTAGAAACTTCAAAGCTACGAATCACAAAGGATAAAACAATACTACAGGAGTATCGATACTTATACTCTATGCTTATACTCGATACTGGTATCGGTCTTCAATAATCGATACTTACTCAGTATCGATCACAAAGTATCGATACCTAATAGTATCGTACCGTTTTTGGAAAATTTTAAGTGAAAACCGTAACAAGTATTGGTATTCCTTATTGAAAAGCACTTATTATATTATTTTTTATGTTATAAGAGGGCAAACAAGCAGACGGATTTCCTGGTGGTAAGACATTCACGCCGCCTAGAGACACCAAAGGTGGTAATGGTGCGTTGCCAACCTGAGGTCGGGATGTTAGGCCTCGAGCAAAAGTAACTTTACCGGCTACCTTACACTCCGAACCGGAATACGTCATGTCGTTACAGCGGCAGGAATAGGTAAGGCGGTGGTACCAATCCGGGCGAGTCCCTGCGAAACTCTACCACCTAGTCAGATGTCATGGTGTTAGTGACAATGAGCCTATGCTCGCCTTTTACGAGCTGCCTGGCAAGGAAGGTAGATGGTCTATTCGGCAAAGGAGCCCGGACTAACACGGGGACTAACATTAAATAATATTTTTTGAGTTACTCCTCAGTCCCGACCATAAGTGTCGCGGGAAAGCGCTAGTACAACACGTCACCTTTAACATAATTTATGAAAAAAGTCCGTTTTCGTGCTACTCAAGAAAATCAACATTAGTAAATGTCTTCCCGTTAATTTTTTTCCGGCATAGACAAAAAACTTGTCACCTGCCAAGGCTGCTAACTACACAAATCTAAGCCTAGGATGCGTTCAGAAACTTCAATTTACGATAAACGTTTTATTGTCAATGTTTTTTTAAAATATAAACATCCACTATTTTAATTTCTGTAAACCTTAAATTTACTGATATGAGTACTTTTAACCGACATCTACTCGATACTTAATTTCGAAGAATCTATACGAAAATGTTCTTGCTATCGGAGAAAAGTATCGAATACCTACTTGGATTTACTCGTATCGTTTCATCCTTAATCACAAATTATATTACGATACGAGTAATACGATTGTGTGGTTACGAATTAAATCGGATTGAAGCAAAGAGTACTTATATGTTGCTAAATGATATTACTTTCTTTTTAACTGACTCGGAGGAGGGGGTTTCAATCGGAATATATTTTATTTGTATGCTTGTTATGCGATTACTTAGCCAATAACGAGCAGATTTTGAAGGTTATTTTTGGGAAATATAGGTAACGATTTCGAAGTTTCATATAAATTTGATCAAGATCGAACTAGTTGGTTCTGATTTATACGAACATTTATTCAATTTTAAGTACAAATCAATAACTACTTGTCGGTACTTGGTATAAACGTGACCACCACGGAATTATGACCTATGACAGCAGCGCGATATTTTTGGGTTTTCCTAATTTTTTAATTGGAAGAGGAACAAGTATATACATACATACATACATACATACATACAAACATACATACATACATACATACATATCTTCACGCCAAGTCCCTTACGGGGTAGGCAGAGAGTATCGAGTGCCAGACCTCACGATCCTGACAAACCTGCCTTGCTTCCTTCACATTCATAACCCTTTTCATACAAACACGCCGGTTCGGAGACTGTGTATATGGATTTTGTAATAATAAAAATTACAAGTCACATTGAGATGGTAGATATAGCTGAGATGATAAGATTCGTGCGTGAGCAATTAGTATAGCCGACTACCTTCCAGATCGAAACGCGACGGAGGCGTGAACTGTCATTCTAACAGCAGGAATAGAAAATACTGCTAACAAGGACCAGTCACAAAATTATGTCACCTGACACACGAACCAATACACATCTTCTTGGGTAGAAAAGTTGGGTTATTATATTAAAATGACTACAAAAAACACTTTTGAAAACTATGTACATCTTATTGCAAGTAAAATTTTGTTTCGTATAAAAAGTATTTTGAGCTAGAAATGATTTATAAATGCTCTTTCCCTACGTTCAATTAAGCGTGTATGAATGCCACAGGATGACAATAAAATCGGAAATTGCAGAAAATACCGAAACGTTAAATGCTTCATACAAGTTTGTAACTCCACGGTCTAGAGTCTAGACTCAAGAGAGACGGTGAGACTACAGGGTAACTCAACGCTAATAAAGAATAGGTTCAAGTAAATTCCTTTTATAATAAACCAGAACGAAATCGTATTTTCGATACGATTCATGTTTTATTTAGTAATGTTTCGTAATATTTTGGTAGGTTGTATAGGAGTTTCCCTATTATCTCACATTTCCTGTAACATGTATAAAAGATTTAAGTGTGAAAGGGAATGGCAGCATCGAGGTTCTCTCAACATTTAGGTACTAAATTATGAGTTTTCGGAACGTCTTCAAACTTTAAAAACGCTAGAAATACAGAGATTTCAAAATATGACTAACTAGAAAAATACACAAGCATGTAAGCACAAGCTAAGGACAATAATTTAATGTTTGACTAGTAATTGACCGTAGCTTCTTCCAAGTCTTTTATATTAATTTTTGAATCGATGGAAATGAAAGTAACCCAAGCTGCTTCCAATAAATATTTGTAGTTTCGTACACTTGTTTGAGCAAACAGGAAAAACATTTTTCATTCATTAAAGCTGTAACTCTAGTAATTCAGAAATAAATGAAATGCATTACAATTGATGGATGATGACATTGAGTGTGGCACATGGAGAAGATCTCAAATAACAGTTTATTAGGTATGTACATGACTAAGTTAGGTTAGTTATACCATTTGCAACTCGAGAACGGAGGTATCGATTTTAACGATCCATCTCGAATAGTAAGTTTAAATAAATATAAAAACATTTGAAAATTAAATTATAATTTAGAAATCGCCTTTGTGGTCTAACGGGTGAGGTCTAGAATTGACTTCATGAGTTCGATTCCCAGGTCGGGTAATAAAAAGAAAAATGGTTTTTCCAATTTTGTAATAAAAAATGTTGCTCGGGATTGGATGTGTGCCCGGTTTGGCGACAGGCTTGCCACCTATCCCACTGTGGGACTTAGTATCTTCGGCTAGTCGTGGATGCCCTGTTTGTGCCTCTGCGTACCTCTTCAAGGATATGGGCGTGAAGATACTTTAAAAAAAAACCCACACCATAAGTTCAGACACAGTTCTATTATGATTTTATCATTGACTTACTGTCCCTGCCAGTTTTGTAGATTTCAGTAGGGTCACTCTTAAATCTCGATTTCATGCAAATTGGAATCGGATATGCCATTTGAAGCACTCTTTCTTGAACACAACACTAGTAAATTATTAGCATTTGAATGTACAACGCTCGCAGGGACAGGTCTATGATAAAATCATATTAGAACTGTGTCTGTAAATATAATAAATACATTAAGTTCTCCTTTAGTTCTATTCAACTGCGGGCTTAGATTGACAGTCCGCTATTCACATCTTTGCTGTCTATTGTTGGCGTGTAAATAGAAGAAATATTTCTATAGAAATAGGATTATTTATATGTTACAGAAGTGCATCAGTGCAGTGCATGTTCGATAGCAAATTTAGTTATATAAATACAGTTGGAATCAAAAAATAAGTAAAAAACATCTCTTTGTCTCTTTTTAACAAATGTTGATATTATGTAATACACCGAAAGAGATAACAACATTTTTATCTACGCTCATTTTCGAGTCAATTTAAAGCGATGTCTTAACAGTCCTCTTTCTGACCATATACGACTTTTTTGGTTTCAAAGTTTATACCTAGTGATGTGCTATTACAATTGTCGATATTTTTTAACGTTCCGAGAAAAGAGCATTAATTGGTGTAAGATATTAATAGATAGGTACTATTGGCATCAAAAATATCAATCACCGTCAATCATAATAAGAATTTGTTCAAGTACTCACTTTAAAGTAAATAAAGTTGTTTCAATATAATCTGATCACATTTTTTGTAATAATAATAAATCTTGTAATGAATACAAATAGTTAACTTATACAAATATAAAAATATTTGCACACCACACAGAGAATGTAAAATAAAAATACAATGTGTTGTTTAAAATAAAATGTGTTGATAAAAAAGTTATTTTTTTTAGTTTCATTTAATTTCTCTCTTTATAAACCAGTTGGCTAGTGCTAGAGTCGCTTTAATTTCAAGTGCCAGCTGTTGCCTAAAGCTTTGCCCGCGTGCAATAGATATTCAAATGTTTTCATTCACAGGGTCTCAAACAATCACTATACTCACCACATTTTGTCTAAATTGAAAATAAATAAATAAATTTCCCTGGACAAATTGAATCTAACCCCAAAGTAAGCTTGTGTTATGGGTGTTAGTCAACGATACTAATACATAGAAGTACTTATATAGATACCAGAATAAATTTAATGAACACCCAGACCCGGAAATACAAACATCTAAATGTTCATCACACAAATGCCTACCCCCTTCGGAAATCGACGTTAGGTGTGTACGCTAGCCAACCGGTCCACCGAAGCGGTCAGCGGAAGCACATGGCTCTTTTGACGAATAGAAACGGAGCCCTACCCAAACAAGTTAATGCACAGCACTGTAATACAAGTGATCTAGTTAGAAATGACCTATTTTCATTACATATTTTATGTAATATGTACATTCAAAAATATAAGTTATACATTTAAATGTTCCTGCATGTTTATGGTAGCAGGCTATCAAAGTTGCCCTATCTTGTCAACTTTCATAGCTTTATTTTCATAAATTTAGTTAGTTGTTGTCTATAATTAGGTACTGAAGTACAAAATGTATGAGTTGGAAAAATGTATAGACAATACATACATCAGTCTAGTATTTGCTTATGAGGATTCGGGTATAGCTTATATTATTTTAAATTTAAATCGCTAGAAAATTAATAATACTTATCTATATATCTAAACTTAACTATATCGATAATCGCTATTAGACCATATATCGATATCGATACACTACTTTTTTTGAACAGCCACAGTAATGTCAGAACCACAGATAACGCCTCTTATTGGTCAGAAAGACTGCCATATTTTGTCTTCATGCCACTTTTTTATAGCTATTTCATATACATGTGTTTAGAGGTCAATGAATATTTTACAGTAATTCAGATGACAGGATGATTTGATTATAAATCCACCCTCCAGTAGTTGACAAATATATAGGGATTTAAGGTGTTTCAAAAAAAACATAACATAATATTCAAATTTATTGTCAATCTTTTAAATATTTACAAAAAAACACAAACATTATATAAGTACCTACTACACATTTCATCGGAACGAGAAACTTAATATTAATAATTTACAATTTGGTACATTTGCGGTTTTGGCGCAGCGACAAATTGAAACTTGAATATTTCACAGTTTAAAGCATTTGCTCATAATATTTTACAAAATGTGAAATCCAATTTTTTTTTATAAAAAACAGTCTCAACTTTTTTTTCTCAACCAATTTCTGTTATTTCTGTCATTGTAAAACTACTTTATGTTACTTCATAAATGTGATTGTCGCATTGTAATGTTAGATATTTTATTTCTTACACATTTTATAAAACAACTTATAATTACAGTAATAGGCAAGTTGTTGACAAATGAACATATTTTGAATTGGTCTTTAATACTGATATGAAAAAAGAATTCAGGAATCTCAGAGGAGACAGCAAGTACATATGAGAGGCCATGAGAACCAGAGTGGCCTGTTTTTTTTAAAATATTGAGTTTATTATTTCTTACAATTATTGTAAGAAATCATGAAACTCAATTTTGTAAAAGTTAGGCCACTATGGTTCTCAAGGCCTCAAAGAACCACAGTCGCCTAACTTTTACAAAATTGAGTTTCATGATTTTTTACAATAACTATAATAATATATAATAAATCATGAAACTCAATATTGTAAAAGTTAGGCGACTGCGGTTCTCTGAGGCCTTGAGAACCATAGTGGCCTAACTTTTACAATATTGAGGTTCAGGTTTTTTTACAATAACTATAATAACATATAATAAATCATGAAACTCAATATTGTAAAAGTTAGGCCACTGTGGTTCTCTTAGGCCTTGAGACCCATAGAGGCCTAACTTTTACAATATTGAGGTTCAGATTTTTTACAATAACTGTAAGAAATCACAAACTAAATATTGTAAAAAAAAATAGTTAGGCCACTCTGGTTCTAGCCGCCTCATATTATTTGTATAGTAAATAAGACTAGGTACTTCTTTTTCAAAACTTCAAGTAAATGCATTTCTAATGAAATTCGTATGTACGTATGTATATATGTGTCGGAGTCATGAGCGAGATGCAGTTACGGTCATAAGTATGCTTGGCGTAGCGATGGGTGCTCCATAATAAATGGCGATAAATTTGAATTAAATCAATGGTCGAGAGTATTCAAACATGTTAACAACCATTTGAAACTCAATGTTGACACACAACATAAGAAGTGTATTTAACATATCATATGCTATGCTACGTAGAAAATTGCAGCACTGGTAAAAAAACAAAAGTTTAATTTCATTAATGTTAATGAAATATAAAATAGTTACATTTTTTTACATGGACATTGACATAAGTAAAGTTTAATTAGCGGCCTTTTTTTACTCAATAACAGCAGTTTCAACTAGCTGACCTAACCAAAGCTAGGAAAAAATCTTAATTAACTGTCGACTGCTTAAATAAGCGCTTACATTTCATTTCATATGCGACCAAACTAATGAAAGAAAATTGAAATATAGAAATAAAAGATCACATACAAAAATACATCAAATACTATATTTTGTCTATTATCGTATAAGATTTTTTACAAAATAAGCAACACATTACACGCAGCATATTCCGCTTAGCTGTCGACTGCGTAAATAAGCGCTTACATTTCATTTCATGTGCGACCAAACTAATGAAAGAAAATTGAAATATAGAAATAAAAGATCACATACAAAAATACATCAAATACTATATTTTGTCTATTATCGTATAAGATTTATACAAAATAAGCAACACATTACACGCAGCATATTCCGCTTATTCTATGTATAATAGAATTTACGTTATGTATAATCTCATTATGTCATCGTTTAGCCAAAACCGCTGTAATATAAGTACCTCGTACCTCACGAATATTTAACACACCACAATATTAAATACATACATTACTTAAGGGTTACATAGGTATACAATGTAAAAATTAAACTCCGTATTTAGTTTAAATGCACCTTACTAGTTGAAGCTAGTTTTGATGAAATGTTTTATCCATACAAATAAATTCTTACTTAATAATTCATAAATATCAGAGTTGTTAAAATTAGAATTATTCGGTTAGGCTAAGGTAACACCCATAATACGTGATCTATTTTTTAAGATTTTTTGACCTCTCCATCCCGTCGGTGTATGCAAAGACCCTTCCCCCGCCTTCAAGTTTTACCTAGTAATTATTATATAGCGTAGACTCTCGTGGACTTGCTCGACAACTTCACTAATCTACAAAATGCCTGAGTCTGTTTTCAATCAGCTGACGTATCAATATACTTACGCCAGCGCCACTAGCTGTTAGTTTGAGAAGCACGCAAAATTTCGCGCCATATTCGAGTATAGTCCGACATTTCTATTGGCGAAATCGACTACATAACAAAAATCTATCACCCCCCTCCCTCTCGTGACTCGATCGTACTATTTTAAAGACCTCCCTCCCCCCCCTAAACGGGTTACGTAGTATGGGTACGTTCCCTAATACATTACGAAAAATATTTACTTCTCTTGCTTGTTCTATCAGGGTATATTGCAGCAAATAACCAAACGGCTCCCCTGATAGTAAAGGCAACCGAGTCCTGTAGACATCGTAGATGATATGGTATATAGCATTCGACAAACCGACGAGATAGGCATAAAAGGTAAATCTATAAGCTAAAAAAACTGTCGCCTGTGTGGCCTAGCGGTTAAGTTGTTGGATTTGACTGCATCAGGTCCCGGGTTCGAATCCCAAGTCGAGCAATAAAAAGAAAATTGGGTTTTTCCAATTTTCTAACAAAAAAATGTTGCTCGGGATAGGATATGTGCCCGGTTGGCGATAGGCTTGCTACCAATCACATTATGGGACTTAGTGTCTTCGGCTAGTCGTGGGTACCTTGGTTGTGCCTCTGCCTCTTCGGGGATATGGGCGTGAAGATACTTTTTTTTTAAAAAAAACTAAATTGCAAAAAAGTACTTCTACTAAAAATTATATACTGATATTTACTAGTAATACGTTTGTTTAGTTAACTGAAGGTAATCAGAACAAATTATTTTCCATGTTCTAGATATCAGAGACAATTATATATTTTACTAATCATTGAAAAGAATAAAACATTGAAATAAGAGTACATTTGTTTTATTATTTAGTATAAACTATATTTTATATTATTGACATATTGTGAAATTTGTAATTATTAATATAAAATATATTTACACCGAGTCATTTTGGTTATATAAATTTATAATTAATTCCTGAAAGAGTTATTATTAAGTATATAATAATAATTATTTGCGCCCGTTTTATCTTTGAATAGAAATACACCACTGAAAACGTATTTTCAATAAAAGGGGTTTAACTTTTACCTTATAAGAGTAGAGTACCTTACAAGCAGGTGCTATCTTAACATAGTATAACATTCTCATATACATGATATGAAAGAATTGATTGATTTGACTTTCTTCTAGCTACCTCCTTGAACCAAATACTAGTTAATAGTCTTTGATTCTTTATGATATAAAAGAAGGCTATTTAATATAAATTATATATTTAATATCAATTAGCAATAATCTTATTTTGATTATGTTTTCCAAATGCCGAAATTACGTATCCTTGTTATAACAATTTGTGTCAAGGTTTTCCAGGACCGTACTCAATTGTTCTTTATGTGCGCTCTACCGAAGTGCGCAGTAAACGTGAATAAATAATATTAATGTAATGTTGTTAAATTATTTCATATAAGGTATTTATAGTTGTTCTATTTGTTAAAGTATCTAAAATATTATGCATTTTTTAATCATAACCACAAGAGTATCAACAAGTAGATGTGGCATGTAGATGTTGTGTATGTAGTAACAGATTTGAAAGATACTTGGAAAAGAGAACAGAATACAGTTGTTCTTAAAATAGCAAATGAAATGAAGCAATGAATTGTTCAGATTTTTTTCTTAACGAAAACCCAATTAAATTTCTAAGAGATATAAAATATTACATTATCTGAGCATAAATTGACTAGCCAAAATCTGTAGAATTGTTATTTATAAATGTAAAAACCCATCTAATCTATACAAAATGTTAGTAGCTGTTAATGACAAGCGATACAAAGTTCAGAAGGCCGACTAATGTTCTACTAAAACTTAACGTTTAGAAGATCCATTATAAAATAGACCCTATAAAATAAATGATTTACGAGTACGGATCTGGAATAATCAATAGTATACAATTTACGTAAAGTACCAATAAAGTATTATTTGTTATGGCAATACTGATAAAAAGCTTACACGTATAAAATATTGTGATTACGATACTATATTAAGATTATGATATATGTTAGGAATATTATATACGTACTATACTCATAATATTGGCAGTAACAGTATTAGTTTTATGTGTGTCAGATTTAAAAAAATATTAAAGATTATACAAAACAAATTGTAGTATAATATTGTATTTAAACTGCAACAAAAATTCCATTAAGATCTTAAACTTTTGCTTTTAGTTCAGGAATACAGACCTATAGTTGACGAAAGGCCACCTACAACATTGCATAGACTAACACGTAGCTTACTCAGAGGAGAGGACGCCCAATGAACCGTTGTTATTTCTTGTTCACTAAAATTTAGTCATATTATAATTTTAAATGATATTAACATAAAACTCCGGAAATTTATGTGTTCAGAAAACAGCGTTGCGAATATGCTGTTAAGTATTTAAAAGTAATTGATGGATTTAAAGATTTTATTCTAATACTTTTACTGCCAAAGAGGTTTCATTAAAATGACAAAAATAATATCAATGTACAAGGTTTATACATTTTCTAATAAAAGGCACTGGATTTTAATCGATAATACACAAGAGATTTTAAATACACGGGATAAAATAACGTATTAGTATACATTAAACATATTTAAAATAACACAAAGTAAACAATATTAGGCTATACCATTATAGATCACATTTTTATATCTAACGACATCAAATATTTTTACAATATTAATAACATCAAATCCTTATGTGCTTTTGCAACATTGTACATGATTTTGAACATAGCGAGAAGCAACACTTGATATGACGTCACAAAAAACTTGGATAATTGTGTTTTTTCTATACATTTATACCCTTAGTAAAATATGAAAGAGCTGTGTCTGTTGTAAGATTTTCAATTATAAAGTTACACAAAGAACCATTAAAATAGTTAAGAACGTAAAAACTATGAAACGAATATAAATACGATTTACTATTTCTATTCCAGTGTTTATACTGTTCAAATTTAAATTTACAGAATTTAAAATATAAAAGAGTTTTTATTACTTAAGGTTTGTATGACATCATACCATTAAACATCTTTTAATGACTACACAATAAACTATTATAATTAAAACAAACACTACATAAGTTAATAGGTACATTTTTTTTTCAATAAAAATCGGTTAAATCTAAATATACTTAAGTGTATGATATTACATTTCAATCCATCATATGTACTTAAGATATATTCTTATTACTAACTAAATATGGTAAAAAAATGTAGGCTAGTTGTGCCCGGTTCCAGTATTTTGCAATTTCGATTAGTGACAAGGCATGATTTAATGCTTATGTAAAAAGTACATCTTCATATTTTGTTATTTGCAAGGATTTTACTCTTTCAAAGACGTCTCAAGACGTCGTTTAATAGGATTAAGTCTGTCGTTGAAAAAATGCTCGTACAAATATGTAAAATAAAGCCCGTATTTTATTGCAAGTGGGTATTATTTGTCATACATTTCACGTAATTTGAATTTTAGCCGCCATAGTGGTAGAACCGACACTTATGGTTGGTCATTAGAGTTAGGCGGGTAACAGCACTGACCAACCACGAGGCTCGGATTCGATTCAGTTCATGTCAGGCTTTTGTATAATGAACATCTAAATGTGTTTAAGTCTGGTTCTAGGTGTGTTTTTTTAAAGTATATTTATTTATATATTATCCTTGACTAGCACCCGTAACACAAACAAGTAATTAGCTTACTTTGAGTTTAAATTACATTTATCTAATTTGTCCAGGGATATTTATTTGTTTATTTTATTGCAATTTTGTAAGTGACGATTTATTTTATAAATGTTTGAAATTTAAAAATCATAAACTGAATTTCTTTAAAAACTGAAAATACAACGTGATTTTAGATTGTTTGTGACTTAGACTATAACTGATAACTGTCAAATGTGACATATTAGATTGGCCCTATTGTACATTTTTAAAATAGCTTATTTATGCAGCTACAGCGTTATTGTGACCATTTTTGAGACTGCCTTAATGCATTCCGCTGGACATTTTGTCTGCATCCGAATCATTGAGGCTTAATTAGCCTCAATTGGTAAACATATTTGTTTAGATGAACAATCCCTTGACGAGGTAATTAGCCTAAGAGGCTAACTTTAAGCAGACTCTAAGTTTAATTAGGTTTACTAGTGAATTGTTAGCTTATTTCTTGTGTAAATAAAACGTTTACGGATTTTCTAAACATTTATCAATTTCAATTTATAAAATTACTAGGAACTATGTCCCTTTAATTTATTTAGGAATATTGGATGGAATAAATAGGACCCTGATTGAGAGTGGTAATATTTTAGAAGTATTTACTTTATGGGAAAAGTTGTGTCATTTACAAAGATACAGATAAAATAAAGTTTTGTAAAATAAAACAAAATAGCGGATGAAGCTTGAACTCTGTAACTTTGCTGACTTTAATGTTTTTCGTCGAATTATAATTTGATGTATCTAAAAGGTAAAAAAAGGAACGAAAATGTATTATACCCGGTAAATATGTCGCTTAATACCTTATGGTTGTTTTATAAGTTAAACTGCATACAACAATTTTTCGAAAACCAATAATAGAAAAAAAAAATTAATATGGATTTTTTTTAAACTGTCTTGCCAAAAAATTGCAGTAAAATTATATTACAAAACACAAAATTTAATAGAATCAAGGACATTATTTGGAAAAGTTTTTGGGACGTATCTGAGCTGATAACAGAGTGTTTTTTTTTCTGTTTTTCAATTTATTTGTGTGGTTTTCATTATTTGCAAAATATCGTTCACATTAAAATGTTATCAAATGTTATGGATAACGGAGCTATAATCGATTGCAACAAAATGTAAAGAAATGCAAGCGAAGCCGCGTGGAAAGACTAGTTAATTATTCATTTGTATGTCTAATAAATGGCATTACAAATAAAAGTCCACAGCCCGGCAAAACGAAAAGTGATGACTGATCACAAAATACACCAACACAACCACACAACTAAAAGTGCACACACAAAAAGAAATTAAGAAATTGCCTTTGTGGTCTAGCGGTTCAGTTGTTGCACTTGACTGGATGAGTTCTTGGTTTCGGATCCCGGGTCAGGTAACCAATAGAAAGATTGGTATTTCCAACTTTGTAATAAAAAAAATGTTGCTCGGGATTGGATATGTGCCCGGTTGGAGATAGGCTTACCACCTATCACAGTGTGGGACTTAGTGTCTTCGGCTAGTCATGGATGCACTGGTTGGCGGTATGATACTTTTTGTGTTTATGGATATCTAGATCTTTATTGCGTGTTTTGTAAGTTACATATTAGATGTCTTTATGTAGTATTAAGATGAAATAAGTTCATACGTGTATCCATTAGAAAATGTACAGATTAAATTTACATATTTTATGACGCACACGCGTCGCACCTATTCGTAATCGTTGTGCTAATAACTGCGTAGGACACGTAGAGAGTAATTTTAGCTCGTGTTTAATGACAAAATGAAAAATGGTAATTGGTGTAAAGATAACGTGACGTCATCAACTGACAACGCTTCAACCAATTAAATCGCAGTTTTTAATATTCCACGAATTTAATTGGTCACTTTTTCATAACGCGAAAGCTTAAATTTAATTAGTATTATGCCTTAGTTAAATTAGTTAATTTGTTGATGCAAAGTACTACATTGTAAATATTTTGTCAACTTAAAATTTAATGGTCCAAAATGGTTTACGTTTTTTATAATATAACTACATTAAATATTGTTGTAAACATCAAACATCTCACTATATGTAATATTGCTGTTATATGGAGAAAACACTATAATCACATATGTTAAATTCTTTTAAAATCTTGGCACATATGATATAACTAATATATTTTTAATTACATTTATTCTTTGGCATTTTACATAATTAAGTTAACTAGTAAAATGATGAGCCATGTTTTAAATATGAAACAGAAAATGCCAAGTTAGAAACGATCTTAACATTATAAAAAAATAGTAGTTGCATAGGATGATATTTATAATACTAAGTAAAATCGCTTCTTTTAACACTAAGTAGGAATACAAAATTTTCCTTGCCTTTTCCCTTCAACATAAATTTCAAATAAGGTAGAAAAGCAAGGATTATCCTTTTTCTCGTGTAAAAACCCTAAAAATATGCTAATACTCTTAGCAAAATTAAGATTAACGCAATTCTACCCGCAAATCCTATAAAATAAAAAGCTGGGAATTTAAAACATGGCGCATACAGTTCTTAATTCAAAAAATACACATCCCCGAGTTATTAGTCCGTTTACACAAACACGGGGCCGTCGTTTTCTACTCACAGGACGTTTAAATTCTCACAGTTTTTGAATTTCGAATCTTCTTTCCCGAATATCCACGTTAGCATTTGCCGCGCTTTCATACTTGCACGAACGACTCCCCGGGACTTGTACCAGTGAGCAGGGGAGGACTCCCTGCCTCCATCCGCTGAATATTGCTGCTTTTTAAGTCGTATTTGGTTGAGTATTCCCACGAGCAACTCGTCGACGTTGTGGTTGATTCCTACTGACACTTCAATGAACTTCGCTTTGTAAGTACATGCCATACATTTTCCATCTGTGAACAAAATTTTATCTCGTGAATGCTGCTAAAAGAAATAATATGTATTGAGGTATATGAATACATGAGATAATTGTTTTCTTTTGTATTTTATTTGTCTTTTGTAATTTTGTTCACCTATACCTATTATTATTTAAGTAAATAACAAGCGCTTTATTACTAGCAAAAAACCTGACTGTTTGAAACTGTGGTCTGAAAAGGCAAAAATAAAACTGTTTTTTTATTAGATAAGACTATGAATAAGCACACAAAACTCCTGATGGTTAGAGATAACCATGGTACCTTAAATGTTATAGGTAAGTTTTGGTCCTGAAACCGATGTTGATAATTCCTATTTTATTAAATACTAGCTGCTACCTGCGGCTTCGCCCGCGTTTTCACAGAAACCCGGTGTGCGATCGAGGATAAAAATAGCCTATATGTTAATCCAGATCCCAATCTATCTGTCTTCCAAATTTCAGACAAATCCGTTCAGCCATTCGAGCGTGAAAGAGTAACAAACATCCATACATCCATACTTACAAACTTTCGCATTTATAATATTAATAGGATGATAATATATCCCAACATTTGTCCTGTTTCAATTTGAAGTAAAAGTTTTAATCCCAAGAGCAAAAAATAGGGAATGACTTTTCGTTTACCCATTAATTTCATGATTGTATATACCAATATTCCTACTTCGTTTAATACAATAAAAAGGATTGTGTTTTTTTATGAAACCACGGTAAAAGTGAAACTTGATTTATAACTATAAACTATAGACACCGCCATTTTGGCCTCGGCTGTTCTGACGTCACCGTCACTCGACATGCGACACACAAACCAAAAACAAATTGAGACGATGTAATAAAAGTTTCACTTTAAAAATTAAGAAATGTAACTCTAATTTAAAAATATGTTATTAATTTAATGATAAGTTATAGCCATTCTTTTTTGTTGGTTTTATGTAAATATAAAAAAGAAAATTGACTATTTTTAACTAAAAACCTAACCACAATCTAAAAAGAAAAAACGTATTTATAAAAAACTAAAAGCGATGAATAATAAATCTGTTTTTATTAACCATAAAAAGCTAATTTCTTAAACTGTTGTAATTGATTCCTAAGTAATTTTGAGTCGGCTCCAAACAATAAATTAACGAAGACCAGTTTTTCTTTAACAAAAAAATTATGAATTGCTTCTAGAACTTTCTTAAACTATTTAAAATTATTCAAGTATTTTGTAAACTGGGACACCATTCATTTAACAAAACTGTCACCACAAAATGCTATTGAGAATTTCTAGTGCCAACTCACTTGGGAACCAATTTGCTTTTGTATAGGATGAACTAAATTGACATAGGAATTTTGTCCATCACTTTATTTTATGGTGATTCAAAATATAAGCACAGTCTGTGCTTATCCCAACTATATTGTATGGAAGCGAGAGTTGGGTATGTTAGAAAAAGCATGAAAGTAGGAAAAATGGGGTCGAAATGAGAGCGCTACGGAAAATCTGTGGTGTAACGCTCGCTGATCGCATTCGTGACAGTGAGTTCCGAGAAAGAGTGGGATTGAAAGAAAGTGTTGGTGTTGAAATGCGAAAGGGCAGCAGCGAAAACCAGCGGAGCGGTTCGGTCATGTGGAAAAAATGATAGATGAAATATTGACAAAACAGATGTATAATGCGAATGTGGATGGATGTAGGTACCCGGGGGTACACTCAAACATTATCCGAGGTTGGTGTCAAGAGTCTTCGAAACCGACGCGTTTGTATGAAAAGGGTAATGAATGTGAAGGAAGATGTGAAGGAAGCTGTCAGGTTTGTCAGGATCGTGAGGTCTGGCACTCGGTACTGTCTGCCTATTCCGAAAGGGACTTGTCGTGAAGATGCGTCGCTGGACAGACTCATGGAAGGTCTATTATGCAAGTCTGTCGACTACCCTACTTTTCAAACCAAAACATGACATAGGACAAAGTCACCATGTCCGCAGGAATAGGTAAACCGGTAGGTATATACCCAAGTGTGCAAGTCTACCGGCTATTCTACCGTCCATGCCGATCATGTACTGTATCGGAACATGAACGAGTCATTGTAGCGGCAGGAATAGGTAAAGTAGTGGGTCCCTGCCCAGGCAAGTTACGAGCTGCCTGGCAAAAAGGCAGATGTTCGATTCCACTCAGTGCACCCGGACCAACTCTAACACATAAAATAATAAAAACATAAGTAAATACATAAATACATACAATAAAACTGTAAAATTAAAGTAAATAAAAAATGAATATTCGCCTAAATTAATATTAATAATCGGCTCTGTGGTCTAGCGGTTCAGTTGTTGGATTTGACTGCATGAGGTCCCGGGTTCAAATCCCGGGTCGGGTTACAAAAAGAAAATTTGATTTGATACAAAAAAACCGTCGCTCGGGATTAGATATGTGCCCGGTTGGCGATAAGCTTGCCACCTATCACATTGTGGGACTTAGTATCTTCGGCTAGTCGACGGTGCCCTGGTTGTGCCTCTGCCTACCTCTTCGGGGATATGGGCGTGAAGACACTTTATAAATATTTTAGTTAAATACACGAATTGATTTAAATCACAAAAACTAACCAACACACACAGAAACAGTTATCCTAATAATATAAATGCAAAACTATTCCGAAAAACGACGCGGGCAAGAGCTAGTTATAATATAATTACCAAGAGCTTACCGATAAAAAAATATTGAATTCCTTTACAATCCAGAAGCTCATTTACCTAACAAAAATGTCGTTACAAGAAATCCAGCTATGACGCGAAATCGCCAGGGAACCAATTTATTTTTGTAAAGGATAATGAACGAAAGAATTTATTCATCCTCAAACCGCATTTTATGTTTTGAAATAAAGTTAATAACGTAAAACTCATAGAAAAAACCCAATTTTTTTAGAAAAATGAGACAAAAATTAAACACACGTACATAAACATACAGACACGCGTGCTTTAAGGGCATCACATTCATATGGCAATGTTTAACTTATAGTCGAAGAATATAAGCTAGTATATTAGACAGACATAGATAATAAGTATATTAGAATGCTATTAAGCGAGTCAATCGAAAGTATTTTTTTTCCCGGGTTAGTCTGGGCTCCTTTGCAGAATAGACCATCTGCCTTCCTGTGCCAGGCTGCTCGTAAACCGCGAGCATAGGCTTACCGTCACTAACACTGACATCTGACTGGGTGGTAGAGTCTCGAAGCGACTCGCCCGGATTAGTACCACCGCCTTACCTATTCCTGCCGCTATAATGTCAGCATTTGCCACTGACTTGTTTCGGTTCGGAGGATAAGTTAGCCGGTAATCTTACTTTTGCTCGAGGCCTGACATCTCGGCCTAAGGTTTGCAACGCACCATTACCACCTTTGGTGTCTCTAGGCGGCGTGAATTTCTTTCCATCAGGAAATCCGTCAGCTTTTTTAACTTACAATATCATAAAAAAAATCTATATACAAATGATAAAATGTAATTACCTTGTGTGGAAACAGCTCGGCTTCTTGCCAAGTCTATTTTGTTCCCAACTAGCAGCGCTGGCCGTGATCTGAGCATGTCACAGTCGAGGAGCCTTGCCAGTTCCTGCTCAGCCTTTTGGAAAGATGCTTTGTCGACTACGGAGTAGATCACGACGAATGCATCGGGGGGTTCTGCTCGGTCGATTTCTTCCTGTAAGACTCGTGTTACTTAATTCTTTTTTTGCAAGATTTTATTTGTCTTATTTAACTTATTCATTTGTTAGTTAATGAGAGACAAACCATAGAACATAGAATATATTGAACATACATTTGAAATAAGGTCTTAAATTTGGATGATAATGATATTTGTTAAATCAGTATTTTCTAAATTCAAAATGGCCGTCCCGCCAAAATGGTGGATTGAACATAGTTCTAAACTCTATCCAATATAGATTTCCAAAACAAAATAAAATAGAGAGTACAATGCAATACATTAAAAAAAAATCTACAAAAGGTGGTTTTAAAAAAGTATTTTTTGAAAAATTTACCTATAAATAGTTGGATGTCTTCTAATTATTGTTACCTATATTTCACCCAGAAACGTGCAAGCGTCCCTTTGATAGAGCGTTTCAATACTTGACGGATAAGTGACCAAATTAAAACGATTTTTCATGAAATCGGCTAAATAAAAGCGGAGATATTTTTCAGAAATATCAGCGAGTGACATTTGTGCTAAGAGTACAGCCTTTAATGTAACTGTTATAAAAAACATTAAAAAGCCTTATACAACATTCCACAAAAAAAAAGAAAAAATGGATTCTTATATACGTGCATGAAAAGTAATGGCATTATCAAAAAAGTATCAATAACGAAAAATACATAAATACGAATGTAGAAACATGTTTCTAAAGTAGGCAGCTTCATGATGTTACTTTTGTGTTACATATAAGCGCATCTTAAAATTTCACTCTATCATTTTTTCATAACGCACTTAAAGAATTATAACTTCAAAAAATACCTTTGCGCTTGTGCAGTTAACGAAGTATAGTTCTGATTCTTCTCCATTTAGCAAGATAGAGACCTTCTGTTCGAAACCGTCAGGGTCTGCAACAAAAGAACTAAGTAAGTAAGACTATCGAGTTGAAATATAATTAATGACGGTTGTTACTGAAGTTTCGGTCAGGATACAGATAATTCGCCCCCTGCGGCATTGACTGTTGATTGATGATTGACATTGATTGTCTAGGCTCCTTTGCAGAATAGACCATCTGCCTTCCTGACAGGCAGTTCGAAAAAGGCGAGCATAGGCTTACCGCCACTAACACCGTGACATCTGACGAGGTGGTAGAGTTTCGCAGCTACTCAACAGGATTGCTACCACCGCCTTACCTATTCCTGCCGCTATAACGTCATAAAGTGTTCCGGTTTGGAGGGTAAGATAGCCGGTAAACTTACTTTTGCTCGAGGCCCAACATCCTTAGGTTGGCAACGCACCATTACCACCTTTATTGTCTCTAGGCGCCGTGAATTTCTTACCATCAGGAAATCCGTCTGCTTATTTGCCTTCCAATATCACAAAAAAACTTAAGTAAGACTTTTAAAATATCACGTTGAACCGTTTTGCCGATCCTGATTTACAAATACATTCAATGCAGTTCTTTTATAAAACTTAATGCTACTTGTGCTACGTATGATTGCTACGATGTAGTTATGTATGTCTGCTACAGTGTAGTTACGTATGCTTGCTACGAAAAAAACGTTCTCGTGACCATCATAGAATAATATTATACTCCCTAAGATCTGAGGTGGCCATGAACAAACAAGGATAAGGACATTCTAAGCAGAGCACAATTAAAAAAAAATTCAGAACGAGAAACAAACTAGATCTCAGAGGGATAATGTAGTTTAACTTTCTGTTAAAGCGTCCAATGTCAAACAATCTCTCTGTAAGGTAACTCTTTACTGGATTTTGTTCTCGAGAAAAGTCAGTGAATGTACATGATTTACTCTTTCTTTAGATCTTTAAAGGAATTACACACATTACATAATTTATAAGTAAGTTTATTAAGCGAAATCAGAGTATTCAGGAAGGAATCGTCAAAATTACATACGTAATTATGGGTTATTCACACGTAATTTAATACTCGTGTTTGAACTCATGAATCGAGGATATTACCATGGAAATTGGCGTAGACTCTAATTATTAAAGGTGAAATGGAAAAAATTCAACAACCCTTTACAGAATAGCTAAAAACCATCTCAATTATGTTAGTTTTTAAATAAAAAATCTGCTCTGAAATCGGTATTTACATTTATGAGCGCGCAATCACGCCACATACACACACACCCACACACACAAACATTTTTTTAAACATTATTAAAATTAGTGATTAAAAGTTAAACAACGTTTATGAATAAGCCTGTATATCATTTGTAGTAGTAACGTATTTTTTTGTCAACATTATTAGGTATCCTATTTATTATTATCATTACAACTTTGGAATTTAATGTTAAAATTAATTTATCCAAAGCCTGCCATTGGGATCAGAAATTAAAATAAGGACGTAATACTTATTTACTTATCATATTACTGTGTTGTTAATTGTACTTGAACAAATAATACGGAATATTTAAAGTGCTATATTTTGTTAGAATTTAACTCTAACTCTGATTTAAAAAATAAGTCTGTTTTGTTGAAAAAAATACTGATCCGTTAGGGCGAGGCCCCATTAGCGCGTTGTGTCGTCGTAGCATCGTCGCTACGTAAGTTTCTTTAAAACTAATCTACACGTTTCGTTACAATGACGCGACGCAACGCAGACAGTATTTCAAGCCGACCCATCGCTTACAACTGTACAAAACACGAATTCGGCCTCATATGGAGTACTGTTCTCAACTCAGGGCAGGAGCTCCACAGTACCAGCTGCTTCCGTTTGACCGCATTTAACGTAGAGCAACTCGAATTGTCAATGAAACGGCAATTGCCAGTCGGCTTAATTCCTTGGCGTTGCGTAGAGATGTTGGGTATCTCGGTGTTCTCTACCGCATCTATCATGGGGAATGCTCTGAGAAGTTGTTTGGTTTAATTTCAGCCTCTGATTTCCACCTTCAGACATCGCGTCAGAGTTTAAAGTATCATACTCATCATCATGCTTGAGCGATCTACACCTGTGCGATTTGGAAGACATTTCTTACCTGGCACAAAACCTTTGTGGAATGAGTTACCGAGAGCGGTATTCCCAAACGATTATCTTAGGAACTTTCAAGAATAGATTGTACTCATTCCTTAAAGGTCGGCAACGCATTTGTGATACTCCTGGTGTTGCAGATGTCCGTGGGCGGCGGTGATCACTTTCCATCAGGTGACTCACTTGCTCGTTTGCCTCCTCTTGTATAAAAAAAATGAGCCCTCACCTTTTAATGTTTAAAATATCCGGGGACATTATTGAGCACTAATTTGAAAGGATCTTATAGATAAGATGTTTATTAAAAAGTATGTTTTCTGTCAGTTTTTCCACATTAACTGAATTCAATGACCTGGCCAGGCCTGGTATGTTAGGAATTGATTGAAGTCGATCTCAGTTATTGTTTGACAAATATTTATTTATTCAGTTTTCCCCGTGTAGGTCCGGACTCCTTTGCAGAATAGACCATCTGCCTTCCTTGCCAGGCAGCTCGTAAAAGGCGAGCATAGGTCTACCATCACTAACACCGTGACATCTGACTAGATGGTAGAGTTTCGCAGCGACTCACCCGGATTGGTACCACCGCCTTACTTTTTCCTGTCGCCATAACGTCATGACGTTTTCCGGTTTGGGGGGCAAGGTAGCCGGTAAACTTACTTTTGCTAAAGGTCGAACGTCCCGACCTCAGGTTGGCAACGCACCTGGAATTTGGATTTTGTTGGATTTCCTGATGGTAAGAAATTCACGCCGCCTAGAGACACCAAGGGTGGCAATGGTGCGTTACCAGCTTGAGGTCATGGATGTTAAGTAAAATTAAGCTTACTGGCTATTTTATGCTCCAAACTGGAATAGGTTAACGTCAAGCACTGACGTTGTGGCCGCAGGAATAGGTAAGGAATAGGTGGTACCAATCAGGGCGAGTTGCTACGCTTTACTATCTAGTGAGATGTCACGGTGTTAGTGACGGTAAGTCTATGCTCGACTTTTGCGAGCTGCCTGGCAGGAAGGCAGGATTTTTTTTCAAAGAAAACCGGACCAACACAGGAAACATTCTAACATTTTTGAACATAACTGTTCAACTACGCTATGTTGAAGTTTTATTTTCCCGTTTTTGCAATTGTTCTAGTTGCCTTCTCTATTAGAAACTGTCAGGTTTTAACAGAGTTTTAAAAACTGCCGTTCTCGAGTTTTATGCTTTTTAAAATTTATTTAGGTAAAAGACGAAACGCATTTGACAAGACATTTTTTTAACATTGAAAAAACAAGCTAATAAATTTCCTCGTGGTACAAAAATTCGTGGTACCCAAGTACACAAATAAATTATTAGTGCGTTGTGAATATATACCTTTCTTACCGGAATATGACAATACACGCGTTAACAGTATGATAACAGAGCCCTTACTATGAGTTTATGGCTTATCAAGTTTACCACACTCGCTACCTTCTCTGTAAATTATATGTATGAAATCTTTGAGGAACGCCTCTATTGGTAACTAAGAGAAACACATTTTTAGACCAAAAGTGTCATAGATTTCGACACGTAACTTACCGGACGTAATCTATAATAACTCATGGTAAAGGCTCCATTCATTATCATTAGCAGATCCTATTGATGGACTAAAAGAAAATTCCTGAATTTAAATAAGTTAGTATCTTTAAGCTTATATCCCTGAAGATTTAGGCAGAGGCACAACCAGGATACCCACGACTAGCCTTAGACACTAAGTTCAACGATGTAATAGGTAGCAAGCCTATCGCCAACCGCACACGTATTCGATCCTGGGCAACGTCATCATTATTCTAATTGAAAGTACAAATGTTTTATTTTCTTTGTTGCACGACCCGGTAATCGAACCCAGGATAAGAAGTCAAGTCCAACGTCGCGCCGCTAGACTACAGAGGCGGACTCTAAAAAAACTAGGATATACATACACTTCTTCACGGTTGTCGTATCCTTATGCCATTAATAATTTTATACGATCAAAAATAAATATAGCAATAAACTACTACACCATATCTTATGATTTAATGAAAATTACAAGCTGGGTAAATATCAATACAATTTATTATAAAACAAAGTCCCCCGCCGCGTCTGTCTGTCTGTCTGTTCGCGATTTACTCGAAAAGTACTGAACGGATTTTCATTCGGTTTTCAACAATAGATAGAACAATTCTTGAGGAAGGTTTTAATGTACAGTAAGTTTATGTTTTGTACACACCAACGATATTACAACGGTATTAGTTCAATATGTCGGCAAAAAACAAGCCTCGAAAACGCTGCCAAAACCTTTTGAGTTTTAACAAAACAATGTATGGTGGGATTTTTTTTCTTCAATAGATCTCAAAAAAAGTAAGCGGTGGTATATGTCTATCTTTAAAGAATAACCCACAATAACCGTTTTTTGCGTTTACTTAAAACAGTAAAATGAAGGGTTACTTTAGAACATATTTTTAACAATACAGTATTAACCCTTAATCAAATAAATCTGTTAGATACGTTATGCGTGTAATTTAGATCAAAATTGCCTTTTACACTATCAGAAAAAAAATAGCAACTAATGAGTTATCAAAAGTTAAAATCTCCGGGCGCAAAATTAAATATCGTTGAATATTATTGTTGAATAACCGAAGCGTAGCGAGGGCGGGCAGCTAGTTATGGATAACTAGTAGCCGGTGTGGTGAACTTCGTATCGCTCAACATTAACACCTACGACCAAGTTTTATGGAAAAATGAAGTAATGTTTTTCCTAAGTCCCTGCAATTTTCTGTTTTTCTCTTCATTTGAACCTTATCATGACAGTGACTGACAAAACAAAAATAATGAGCAAAATTGGTTCATCCGTTCACGCGTGGCGCGATTAATAAGTTAAATAGTGTTTTTTTTTATGATATTGGAAGGCAAACAAGCAGACGGATTTCCTGATGGTAAGAAATTCACGTCGCCTAGAGACACCAAAGGTGGTAATGGTGCGTTGCCAACCTGAGGCCAGTATGTTAGGCCTCGAGCAAAGTTTACCGGCGACCTTACCCGCCAAACCGGAACACGTCATGACGTAAGGCGGCAGGAATATGTAAGGCGGTGGTACCAATCCGGGTGAGTTGCTGCGAAACACTACCACCCAGTCAGATGTCACGGTGTTAGTGACGGTAAGCTTATGCTCGCCTTTTACGAGCTGCCTGGTAGGAAGGCAGATGGTCTATTCTGTAAAGGAGCCCGGACCAACACGGGGAAAAAACTTATAACACCCCTCTTTATTCGTTGGGGTTAAAAAGTAATTTTACAGTAGAGTTAGCGCAATCAGGAAAGATTCTACAGAGACATACGTAATGAGGGGTTATTTAGATGTAATTTGATAAAGTTGTTTGAGTTTCGTGAATCAGCATTACATTATATTACGCGGATGTAAGGACTGACGTCTAACGATAACATTTGGAGTGTTTTGTTTTCAAAATATGTTTTTTATATAGCGGAGTGCGTCTTCATCAAACATGTTTATGTTGTTGTTTATGGTCTTCTAGCTATGTTCATGTTGGAAGGTAACGAACAGACGGATTTCCTGTAAGATATACGTCGCTTATAAACAACAAAGCAGATATACAATGCGAATGTGGATGGATGTAGGTACCCGGGGAGACCAAGGTTGACAGTCCTCGATTTCCCCGTGTTGGTCCAGGCTCCTTTGCAGAATAGACCGTCTGCCTTCCTGCCAGATAGATTGTAAAAGGCGAGCATAGGCTTACCGTTACTAACACCGTGACATCTGACTAGGTGGTAGAGTTTCGCAGCGACTCACCCGGATTGGTACCACCACCTTACTTGCTCATACAGCCATTACGTCATGAAGTGTTCCGGTTTGAAGGTTAAGGTAGCCGGTAAACTTACTTTTGCTCGAAGCCTTACATCCCGGTCTCAGGTTGGCAACGCTCCATTACCACCTTTGGTGTCTCTAAGCGCCGTGAACTTCTTACTCGGATCGGATATTAAGCGAGGGTAGTGTCAAGAGTCTCCGAAACCGGCGTGTTTGTATGAAAAGGGTAATGAATGTGAAGGAAACTAGACAGGTTTATCAGGAGCGTGAAGTTCAGCAATCGATACTCTCCGCCTACTGCGTAACGGACTTGGAGTAAAGATATGTATGTGTATGTATATGTATGTATGAATAACAAAGAAATTACATTAAGAGAACCTGAGATATACTCGACTGTAGATATCGACTTGTTTTGCTTCAAAGGTGGTAATGGTGCGTTGCCAACCTAAGGCCGGGATGTTAGACCTCGAGCAAAAGTAAATTTATCGGCTACCCTACCCTCCGAACCGGAACACATCAACGGCAAGCACTGACATTATGGCGGCAGGAATAGGTAAGGGGGTGGTATCAATCCGGGCGAGTGGCTGCGAAACTCTACCATCTAGTAGGATGCCACGGTTTTAGTGACGGTAAGCCTATGCTCGCCTTTTACGAGCTGGCTGGCAGGAAGGCAGATGGTTCTTATGATAGTGTTTTGCTTTTACACTAATTGTCATTTCAAGTCAGAGAAAACGGTTCAGTCTACGGGCGCATCCTAGGCCCGCTGAAAATAATTCCCGTGGTTGTTCCTCGGAACAAGTTTCCAATTAATTATGTGATTATTTGGAATTAGTTATAATTAATAAGATTATTCCGAAACTTGGAACATGTCTCGGCGTCGGGTAAACCGCATAATGTTGTCATGTTATTGGGTAATAGGGTTGTCACTTTACTGTTTCCTTGATCGTATATTTCTATTTCTTTAATAAAGTGTATATCTACAAAGTGCCATTATAAATATTTATGAATCTATTTTATATAAAAATTAATCCTTATTTCATGTGGTAATTGCACCAAAACCAATTTTGCAACTTCTTTTTTGTTTGTTAGTTATTGTTGGGAGAAGATTCATAAGTAAGAAAACAAGAAATTTACAGGACGAAAGGGAAAACTATACAAACTTTAATCTTTAATACATACAAGTAGAGTGGGTATCTGTTATCAAGCGATAATAGGTTCGCCGGGTCGGCTAGTTAAGACATTTTTTTTAATTTTTCAAAACAATAAGCATTGCTGACTGATATAAAACAGAGGTTAGGTATCAATATAATTTGTTTAGTTATTATTAACATCATTACGTTAATTTTATACTAATAAATTTATTATGTCTTCTTTATATCTAAAATATGATAAGTTTATTCATGAAATGCGTTCTGATACTATATTAATGTTAAACATATATATCCTATTCATATTATAAATGCCAAAGTTTGTAAGTATGTATGTATGGATGTTTGTTACTCTTTCACGCTCGAATGGCTGAACGGATTTGTCTGAAATTTGGAAGACAGATAGATTGTGACCTGGATTAACATTTTTAATCCCGATTACACACCGGGTTTCTGTGAAAACGCGGGCGAAGCCGCAGGTAGCAGCTAGTAATATTATAATATTGATTATCAAAATTTATTTTGCTTGCTACGGCGAAATAGGCTTTAAGTACTATCATTATGTGTACCTTCACGCCCATATCTCTGAAGAGGTAGGCCTGTACATCTAGGCACCCACGACTACCCGAAGACACTAAGTTCCACAATTGATAGGTGGCAAGCCTATCGCCAACCGGGCACGTACCGAATCCCGACAACGTTATTTTTTATTACATAATTCGGGCAGCCAAAAACACATTTTTTGGCTGCCCGAATTGTATTATGTAACATCTAATTACTCTGTTTTTGATTTGATTGAATTGGATAAGAAATGTCCATTTATTACATATATCAATAATTTCACAATTCAATCTTTATGGTACGAAAATGCCAATTAGGCTGAAAGGACAGGTCTTTTAAAAAATAATTAGGCTTGTTCCTATAAATGGCAGTGAAGTACGGCAGTAATTTGAAATGTAAAAGCAGAATTTATGTCACAGAAAGGGATATGCGACAGATTGTTTAACCCCGTATTGGTCCGGGCTTCTTTTCAGAATAGACCATCTGCCTTTCTGCCAGGCAGCTCGTAAAAAGGCGTGCATAGGTTTTCCGGATTGGTACCACCGCCAGACCTATTCCTGCCGCCATAACGTCAATGCTTGCCGTTGACGTGTTCTGAACCCGAACACGTCTACGCAAAACATTGATGGTTACACAACCCGGTAAACTTACTTTTGTTCTACTCCTAAGATCCTGGCCTCAGATTGGCAACGCACCATTATCACCTTTGGTGTCTCTAGGCGGCGTGAATTTCTTACCATCAGGAAATCCATCTGATTGTTTGCCTTCCATTATCATAAAAAAAAGATAAATGGAATGCACAAAACCGCATTAAAATACTCACACTAACGTGACGCAGACACTAACTAATTTTTGTATGAAATAGACCAACAAATTTGGTGCCGAAAATCGTGGTCATTAAAAATGCAAATTTGATACATACATACGTACATATTTTCACAAGTCCCTTACGAGACATTCAGTTAGGATCGAGTGCCAAACCTCAGGATCCTTACAGACTTCTGGTTTCCTCCACATTTAATTCCCTTATCATTAACACAAAAATATATATAAAATAATATCAAAGTTTATTTTATTAGATAAAACAGCAACAAGCACACGTATCTCCTGATGGTAAGAAATAACCGTAGCCTATATAACTGGCTAGCTCCTACGTAATGATGATGACGACGGAATAGATAAAAATAAATATCCCTAAAATAAAATTAAGATTACAATGTAAATTACATGCTCGTTTATAAAAAAATATTATTCTGAACCGACTTTCATTAAAATTAGGAGGTTATTTTTTCGACTCGTATATTTTAATAAATTACTCCGTTACTTCTGAACCAATTTTATTTTTTTGAAGTGAAATCTTCTTTATCGGCGTTGCGCACTTTTTTTGGAATGGGTAAAAACTTCTAAACTCGCGTCAGATCGTCACAACGTAAGACTGCGCACTGCTCATGCGCGAATAAGACGTAGATTCATTGCTGTTTTTGTATTGTTTAAATATTTCCGAAAAGTATAGGATGCGCAATGGATAATACGCCGCAATATACCTACCATTACATTCTCACAAGACAACATGATACAAAGCAGATACGTATAATATCAACAGACATTGCTCTATTTGTTCCATCTTGAAAATTAGCTTTATGTGTAGACGAGCAATGTTCGTTATACAGATAATATGCCGACGGTCCTAGCTGTCACGAGGTCTTACTTTAGCGAGATTTGTCAAGCCAAATTCAGGTAATTGATATGAAAATAATATTTGTGCATAAATGATAGTACTTTCATACTGATAATTAAAGCAATTCGTGCAAAATTATTCCCTAGCCATTCAAAATTATCAAAAATGCACAACGTTAATATTCAAGTTTTCACTTCTGCCGGCACTACCGGAGTACAACCCGCCTTTTTTTAATTTAAAAGAGCACACTTCCGACGGTGTCCTATTGCTACAAAGTCTGGATCTGATATTATGAGATCCGAAGAAAAGCGAAGAAAATATTTACTTTTTTTGTACGTACACTCAATTGTTAAAATCAAAGTCGGTTTTTTGGCAGTTTTTCTGCGGTACATTTTTTATAACAAAGAAAATGAAGAAAGGGTCAAAAGTAAACGCATACTAGTTTAGAAGTAATAGAAAAAAGGAATAGCCCTTTTTTCTTCAAAGATGCCAAAGTTGTTAAGATTTGGAAACATTTTTAGATATTAAGCTGAGAGTCACTACCCTTCATATTATTTGTATTTGTGTTAAACGCATTACAGAGGTTGTATAAAATATATGTTTATGTGGTTGTTATGTAAAGTACCCTCAATGCTAATATTTGTTAAGAGGAAGACGGGTTTTAATAAATACATAAACGTTCCGAGAATATAACAGAATAAATTATTTAAAAGAGAGTGCTTGTTTTTGTGTCGACTTTAGCAGCGCATTAATAAAAAATAAAAAACAACAATATTCCGAATTCTAACACGAATTTTATCAAACTTGTTTTTGATGTACGCCATCTTTTTCCAAAGTTATATAAACAAAAGAGATAGATAATTTTAGAGTTGTAAACTTGTCAAGATGTAATTACTTGTGCGGCTTTTGATTACAATGTTCAAGGGGAAAGTTTAAATATTAAAAAAAATTCGCGAACAAACTGAGACAGCACAACTTACGAGTGAGTACAACTTTATACCTTATTTTATATTTATAAAAGACAAAAGAAATATTTGTTTTAATAACAGCAAAAAATCACGAAAGAATATAAAAGGCATGTTTAATATAGGTTTGTACTCGTCTCGGGTTTACCAGGTTAACTTGCGATATAAGACAAAGGTAGGGTTTCTTTTGCTTATGTTGATCAGCTCAGAAAACATTGTAATTTTTTTAACAGGCTCATTATAAATGGAGAAAGTGATAATTCTTCGACAACTACAACAAATAAGTAATGATGATAATAATAAAACAATGACAAATAATTCTAAAACATAATAAATCTATATATATATTTATTTATGATATTGGAAGGCAAACAAGCAGACGAATTTCCTGATGTTAAGAAATTCACGCCGCCTAGAGTCACCAAAGGTGGTAATGGTGCGTTGCCAACCTGAGGCCGGGATGTTAGGCCTCGAGCAAAAGTAAGTTTACCGGCTACCTTACCCTCCGAACCGGAACACGTCATGACGTTATGGCGGCAGGAATAATATTTAGTTCAACAATTCTGTTAAACACAAACATAAATTAGAAGAAGGCTTAATGTCAATGTTGGTCCGGCTCCTTTGCAGAATAGACCATCTGCCTTCCTGTACCAGGCAGCTCGTAAAAGGCGAGCATAGGCTTATCGTCACTACAACCGTGATTAGGTGGTAGAGTCTGCGATTCGTCCGGATTAATACCACCGCCTTACCTATTCTTGCCGCCATAATGTCAGCGTTTGCCGTTGACTTGTTCCAGTTTGGAGGATAAGGTAGCTTAGGTAGGTAGTTTAGGTAGTTAGGTAGGTACTTACTTTTGCTTGAGGCCTAACATCCTGTTCTAAGGTGTTCCGGTTCGGAGGGTAAGGTAGCCGGTAAACTTACTTTTGCTCGAGGTCTAATATTCCGGCCTCAGGTTGGCAACGCACCATTTCCACAATTGGTGTCTCTAGCCGGCGTGAATTTCTTACCATCAGGAAATTCGTCTGCTTGTTTGTCTTCCAATATCATAAAAAACGCGTTAGCGGGTAAAAAAAATTAAAAATTTCGCCACGGGACTTGCTCAGTAGCTCAATTGGTTAGAGTATTCGTCGGCTTGAGACGAAAGGCTACAGGTTCAAATCCTGTCTGGGACGAAATTTTTTCTTTCTTTAAAATTTATAGAATATTATAGGATTTCTCGATTTTAACTAGTATTAAATTTTAAGAAGGAAAATTACTCACTGAGTACAGTGTAATAAGATGCGTATTTACGTAATAACGACGTCATTGTCACATAAACCCCTTTTACCATCCCTTGTCCCGAAATGTGAAATCTTTTTCGCAATCAGATTGGATCCAATTTAAGTTGAACTTATCCGGACGTATGCTGTTTGCTCGCGACTTCGTTTGCTTAGAATAGTAATGATTTTCATACAAACTTAGATTTTTTTAAAATAAATAACCTACTTTTGAACCCGGAGCTTTAGCTACATGCATATCAAATTTCATCAAAATCGGGTAAAGCAGTTTACTTGTGAAACCTCAACAGACATTACCCTTCCTCTTTGTGACTGTCCGCTGGCTTTGCACATTGTGCGCGTAGTACTTGATCATAATTTTGATTTGATGTTATTTTAAAACTGCGATATCTCCTTAGATATTCATTTAAATCGCATGACGCAACGGGTAATTTTGTTTTAAATTATATATTTAAAATCAATAACGTATTTATTTGGATAAGGATTGATATCATGTTTATGAAAACACTTTCTTTTTCTTTGATCTAAAAGAATGCATTATTTTAAAATAAATTTGGTAAGTGATAAAAGGCTATAGTGAATAAACCCTTAAAAAATGGAGATTTGCTATTCTGGACTTATTTTTTTAGAACTTTTTAAGTGAAGACAGTTCTTTCATACATGATTTTTGTGAAAATTGAACCATTTACTCAACGCACGCAGCGTAAGCTCTCAATAGAAAAAACATCCCCGATTTTGAAACATTCTTCTTTGGTGCTCTCATAGCTTATAGCCTTTCTCTATAATTGGCTATTTAATGCCAAAAGAGTTTTTTTTAATCAGACCAGTAGTTTCCGAGATTAGCGCGTTCAAACAAACAAAAAACTCTTCAGTTTCATAATAATAGTAAAGATAACCATTTTCTACTATCAATGTCTAAGATGTAGGATACTAGTTTCAACATTTATTTAATTTAAACAAAAGAGAATCGGTAACCCTAATAACATAATTTATTTGTAAATAAGCCTAGATATAAAATATTAAAATAAACTGTAATATCCAACTTAGGAATAAGTAAAGTAAGTATGAAGTTACATTCACGCCCATATCTCTAAAGAGGTAGGCCTGTACAACTCGGGCACGCACGTATAGCCGAAGGCACTTAGTAGACCCACAATTTTCGGACAACATTCACTTAACTAATTTTAAGTTATCACTTTCTTCTTTTAACGAAAGTAAAAGAATGAGACAAAATACTTTTTGGGCGTCAGATTAGACCGTACACGATATTTCTACAAATGTTTAATAAAGATTTGGTTAAAAACATCATAATTTTATATGTAGCATTCATCTAAGGTTAGTTTGTGAACAGCAGAATCACCACCGATGTCGCTAATTAGGCACTTAGTGATATTCAAAAAAAGAGTTCACCCATTCCACAAAGGTTGGCAACGCATCGGTACTATTTCAAGTGTAACGAATATCAGTGAACAACAGGGGAAAGGCTGTCCATATGCTAGTTTGAAAATGACTCCTTGTTTAAAAATATACGAGTATACAAATAATAAACACGAAACTAAAAAAAAAAATTATGGTAATGGTAGGCGAACAAGCAGACGGATTTCTTGATGCTAAGAAATTCACGCCGCCTAGATACACCAAAGGTATTAATGGTGCGTTGCCAACCTGAGGTCGGGATGTTAGGCCTCCAGCAAAAGTAAGTTTACCGGCTACCTTACTCTCTAGACCGGTACACGTCAACAGCAATCATTGGACGTTATGACAATACGTAGGGCGGTGGTAGGCACTAATCCGGGCAAGTCGCTACGAAACTCTACCACCTAGTAGGATGTCACGGTAGTGACGGAAAGCCTATGCTCGCCTTTTACGAGCTGCCTGGCAGGAAAGCAGATGGGCTATTCTGCAAAAGAGCCCGGACCAACACGGGGAAAATATTTACATTTGCCGAATTAATTTGCATCTACGTTTTTTATTTCCCAGCGTCTAAGCTTCGTGTCTACGCATTAACAATTCCATTTAAAAGCATTCGTGTGGCTTTTGACCAACCACGTCAAAATGATTGATGTTAAATGATATTCAAACGCAAATCCAGGTTAACATTTGACAGGTTTAAATTACTGCTAACGATCAAACGCGGTCCGTTAACGAACTACTGCTTTGATGTTTCACTAACTATTCGTAGTTAAAAAGCAGGTTGGTTTTAAGATTGACAAAATATTACACAATTGATATACAAATGTACAAAAGTGTTTGCCAACTACCCGGTGAGGCCTAGGTTGACATTCCACGACCAAATAAAAAAAAATCAAGCGGTGTCAAAAGTCGGTGTGTTTATTATGAACTAGTGATCGCCCGTTGGTCGAAATTTGACCATAATAAATTTTAATATCTTGTTGATAAGAACGCCATCTTCATTTCTCAAGATCAACTACTTTGTTTCTAAACTTTTTAGTGCGCCATCTGTGATCTTTTATCGATATCATCAATATATTTGTTTGTGTGTGTCAAATGCATGGTTATTGAAAAATATTAGCGTTCTGCACTTCTTCTACATATAAACTATATAGTGTGCCAAATTTTATGCTCCTGCGTCTGCGTAATTTTCTTAAAAAGAGGTCCAAAGTTTTGGTATCACGTATTAATATATAGATAACACTTAGCACGCGATATTCTCTGCCTACCCCACAAGGGATTGGGCTTGAATAAATTTCTGTATGTATATATTTGTACATGTATGTATGAACGTATATATATCAATCAATTAGTTCTCCTGATGAGAAAATATGACGCAGCCTATAGACACTACAGATGTTCCTGGTGCTATTAAATTACCATTATTAATAAGTTGCCCGACCCGTCCTCTTGAATAAAGATATTGGCGAGCACTGATGATACGAGGGCAAGAATAATAAGGTAGTGGTACACCACCTTGTTAACAAAGTAAGTTTAAATATATCATCTAGGCACGTTGACGCTTTGACTTTTTAATGTTATGGGCAAACAAGTAGATAGATTTACAGACAATTAGAAATATGTATCGTTTTTTGTGTCTTTAGCTAGTCGTGGATGCCCTGATTGTGCCTCTGTCTACCTCTCCGGGAATATGGTCGTGAAGATACCATTTTTTATACATACATACCAAAGGGGTTATGCATATGTAAATTGGTACAGTATTTTAATAGTGTTAGAACACTTGCAGACAGAGGTCCAAGAATTAGAGAACAAAACCAACCAAACCAGTACAATACAAATATTATTTATTGTACACTATCAATAAAAAATATACATCAGATCTTAAAATTTATTGTAGACGACCAACAATATAAATCGATTATTTAATGACTTGGATTGCCAACCTCGCGGTTTGTACAACTTCACCGGGCTTTGTGGGCCCAGCAGAGTGCTCAGTCTGAAGATAGCGGTAATGAGTTCCTTAACCTAGCTGATGATATTGTAAATTTGCTCTAAAATGAAGTCGAATTTAATGTGATCACCAGCTGTAAAGTGTTATTCGATCTTAAGTTTAGTTTGTGTGTGTCAGTGAGAAAATTAAAGTAACCTTTTTTAGTTTAGTTTTTCGCACTAGTGTTAGCATTTGCCATTAGTCAAGTTGAAATTTGTATTAAGTTACCCGATTTACAAAATCGGGTTAAAATTATTCATAAACCGTCAAAGAAAGTCATGTCTGGATCTTGAGTAAAGAGTTGGCCTCATTACACAAGCTCATTTAGTAATATTTCGTGGCAACGAGGAAATACACTAATTTCTTTATGGATATTTCATTTGTGAACTTTTACAGACGAAAGTTGTTGAAAATGCCAAAAAATTGACAAGTTTCACTTAATATGAAACGAAATTCTATAATTATTAAAAAAAATTACGACTATTTTTTCTTTCGATGCGCAATTTAAGATTATTCAAGACGCAAATTAAACTAATCGTATGTATGTATGTATGTATGATAATGCGTGAGTTTCTAAGTAAATAGGGCATATCCGCTCAGCACACTTTAAGCCTTTGTTAAACGACTTAAAATTCAAGTTTGCTTGGATTTTGTATTCGAGTGCGTCTTCTGTACGTCATTTATTCTGTGGCGATGGAGAACACATATACATTATTGCATTAGGCGATCTGAATAAGTGACTTGTCGCAAAAGTACAACACAAATATTCATCAAAGCATTCCTTAGTATTTAGAAACTAGAGCGTATTAAGTGATTAAGTCGGCTGATATTCATCACGTATGGGTCTCGTAATATGTTCCGCTTAATTAACTTGGGTGTTACTTAATCCCAGCTGAGAATGTCTTATGGGTACGTGAAAGTATTTCTATTATCATAAACTAACATGAAACAACATTAATTGTACACATATATACCGCGTTGGATTCATGCTGAGGCACTAGAGTATGGTATCTAATTTTTACTAATTTTTAAGAGTGCTATAATTCGAAGCAAAATAATATTTTTGATACTGTTTTTATAATGTCATATTGTGGGAAATATTTACAAATAAATATTTTTTTCTCTTAAGAGTTTTTAGCAAAGCAATTTTATCAACGAAATTTTGAAAAATTGTCAATGATAACGCGTATTTAACAATGATTTATACAAATAATTCTACCGTCATTTTCATCGTGTTGGTCCGAGTCCCTGTGGAGAATGGTGAATATGCCTCTCAGCTTGGTATCTTGCAAGAGATGAGCACAGGTTAAATAAGTCAATACCAACATGGCGACTGTTGGTGCTGTGCAGAAACTTGGCTGAGTTGGGATATGTCGCCTTACCTATTCCTGCCGCCATAATGACACTGTAGTATTGGTGGTAGTGTAACCAGTAGATT
>NJDC01000780.1:468253-486280 GCA_002245475.1 Calephelis virginiensis | reverse complement strand
TATCCTGTGCACAGATATATTATTGGCAAGCGATAACATAAAAATGGATCAAAATATCAATCTTGGCCAGCGAGTTTTGGATTAGGATTGATTATTAATATTGGCCGTTAAACACTCGAAGACTTAAGTTGACATTAAAGGGCAATGAAGACTTCTGTTAAATAAAACCTTGGCGTACTTAAGTCTACGTTTAATAAGACGGTTCGAATTGTTGGAGACTTTTAATTCACTTAGAGACCTTTTAACGAAATGAGAAACGAACGCCACGGTAAATACCGGTGAAAGCATTCGGAATGTAAGCCTTTTAAATGGGTTTTTATGCGTACAAGTTAGAGCAAAGTTTACTTTGGAAGTTGACACTCGACGTACTTTAAGCGTTTGTTTATATGTATATACTAGCTGACCCCGCAGACGTTGTTCTGCTATATTTTTAATGTGATTTATTTAAAAAAAATTGGGGTGAGTCACCCTTATCACTTAGAGGTATGAAAAATAGATGTTAGCCGATTCTCAGACCTACCCAATATGCTTACCAAATTTCAGAGGAATCGGTCAAGCCGTTTCGGAGGAGTATGCAGACTAACATTGTGACACGAGAATTTTATATATAAGATAATATTAAGATATTATGAAAACACGCGAAAAAATTATCTCCATGCCCGTACAGGCATTTCCGGGTAGTTCGGGTTTTCCTTTACCCCTGAAGAGGTAGGCAGAGGTACAACGGTTTTCAATGGGTTTTAAAAAAGTATCTTCACGCCCATATCCCCGAAGAGGTAGGCAGAGGTACAACCAAGGCACCCACGACTAGCCGAAGATACTAAATCCCACAATGTGATAGGTGGCAAGCCTATCGCCAACCGGGCACAATTCCAATCCCGACCAACATTTTTTTTATTAGAAAATTAGAAAAATCTAATTTTCTTTTTGTTGGCCGACCCGGGATTCGAACCCGGGACCTCATGCAGTCAAGTCCAACACCTGGACCGCTAGACAACAGAAGCGATATTTAGGGAGGGTTTTATACGTACAAGCTGGTGCAGAGTCTGCTTTGGAAATGATCCTTGACATAAGTGTATGTATTTTTATTCAGAGTTGTGATTTTTTTAAGCTATATAATAATCGCCTTCGACAAATAAATATCATACGAAAATGAAATCTGTTTTCTCTTTCACACCCACTTGATATACTATTAGAACTTCATATTTATCACTGCGCGCTTCATGTGCGACATCCATAATCGAATAACCTAATTAAATGAAGTAGTGGTCGCCTGTTGGTCGAAATTCGATCATAATAAATTATAATATCTTGTTGATAAGAACGCCATCTTCATTTCTCAAGACCAACTACTTTGTTTCCAAACTGTATGATTATAGTTTGTGCGCCATCTGTGATCTTTTATCGTTATCATCAATTGTTTGTGTGTGTCAATTGCATGGTAGTACGTGTAATTTTTTTTAATTAATGCTCTTTATCATTAAAAAATATTAGCGTGCTGCACTTCTCCTATACATAAACTATAAGTGTTCCAAATTTCATACTTCCCCGTCAGCGCAATTTTCGTAAAACCTCACATGACCAGTTTTACTCTCCACTATTGAATCGACAAAGTGCAATGGGTCCCCATGACACTGGAGTTACTACACAATTAGCATCGCGGGCTCTCTAACTATTATGCACAAGCAAACTCAAGTCAAAGTAAATACAAATAAGTTTATTACTAGATTCGCGGGTAGTAACAGAATGTTTACTCAATAACTGAATTTATTGGACAAATAAAAAAAAAGTATCTTCACGCCCATATCCCCGAAGAATTAGGCAGAGGCACAACCAGAGCATCCACGATTAGCCGTAGACACTAAGTCCCACAATGTTTTCGGTCGCAAGCCTATTAGAAAATTGCAACATTTTTTCTATTAGAAAATTGGAAAAACTAAATTTTCTTTTTGTTGCCCGACCTGGGAATCGAACTCAGGACTTCATGCAGTCAAGTCCAACAACTGGATCGTTAGACCACAGATAAAACAAATATTAATTCTAAATCGAGTTATTGACATGGCAACCTGAAATCTAATTTACGATATTCGGTTTCATTATGGCTGTTTGATCCGTTGACACGTGAATGTGATCAATAAGTAATTTATGTTTTGCCCTCGTCAGTAAATCGAATACATTCACTAAATATTTGGTTATTACGAACGAATTAGATTGTTGTAATTGAGTCACATCAGAAATACACCAACCAATGAATAATATTTCATATTTTGGAACATTGGTGAAATCTTATTTGAGTTGGAATCTTATTTGATAGATCCGAAAATAGGTTTATGGGTTTTGGCGCCATCGAGAGAAAAGATAGTCGAAGTTTTTTCATAATTATTGAATTTCGTGTTGATACTGACTGAAATTAGTCAATTTTAGTGGCATGTTGTATAATTTTTTTCAGTAAAAGTGCACAAATGAAATTAGCCTATCGTGTATTTCCTCGTTGCCACCAAATCTCATTACATGAGCTGGAGGATTGAGGCCACCGCTTTACCCAAGAGCCTGACACGACTTACTGACGACTTATGACTGATGACTAATTATAATTTATTAAAATTGATGCAAAATTTGATGCAAATTTCTACTTGACTAATGGCAAAATACTAACGTGAAAGTCAAAACTTAAAGAAAGAAAGAATATTTCAAATTTAGAACATTAGTGAGAATCTTATTTAATGTATTCAAAAATAGATTTATAATTAAACTATTTTATGAACAGGTATGTATCTTCGTTTTTCTTTATTTTATGTGATAGGTCATGGAACAAGCACACGGGTCTTTTCATGGTAGACAAGTGACAACCATGGCCTATAGACACCATAGATGTTACAGGTGCGTCGCTGTCCTGCGGCACAGGAGCTAGGCCTAATGTGCAAGTCTATCAGATCGAAACGTGACCTTGTCATTATGGTAAGGCGTTAGATCCCAGGTTGGTCCACAGCACTCTACCACCATTGGTTTTCCTTTCTTTCTTTTTTTTAGGTTTTGGCCTTCACGTTAGTATTTTGCCATTAGTCAAGTAGAAATTTGCATCAAATTTTGTATCAATTTCAATTAATTTTAATTAGTCATCAGTCATAAGTCGTCAGGAAGTCATGTCAGGCTATTGGGTAAGGCGGTGGCCTCTTTACTCAAGCTCATGTAATGAGATTTGACGGCAACGAGGAAATACACGATACGCTAATTTCTTCGGGACTATTTCATTTGTGCACTTTCACTGAACAATATTGTACAAAATGCCACCAAAATTGATTAATTTCACTCAACATTAACACGAAATTCAATAATTATGAAAAAACTTCGACCATTTTTTCTCTCGATGGCGCCAAAACTCCCATTGGTCTTGTTGATACTAACCTATACTTTAAACCAGCGGTTGGCAACCCGCGGCTTGTAATGAAAAAATGTTTTGTAAATAGGTTATATACATAAAAATAAATGCATGAAGTTACGCGGTTGACCGTATAATACACGGCGTATAGTGTGAATTTACTTAATTTAGCCTTAAGAACGCGCTTTTCTGCGTCCATTTTCTTTTTTTATGTGGTAAGTTGGTATATTTGGCTTCTAGGGTAAGCATCACAAATGTGGCCCACCTTTAGTTCATTTTACCGCCTTGTGCCCTTGACTGCCAAAAGGTTGCCGACCGCTGCTTTAAACAGTTATCGCCTCTTACAAGTTGCCTGATAGAGAGGCAGATGCGGACCCGGACCAACAAAGGGAACTTGTCTATTATTTGTTAGATCTTGTTCAAATTTTAATAGGGTTAACCGAAAAGTATCTTATTTCAAACTAGCAGTTTCACACAAATTCGCCTGCGTAACTTGGCTTCTACTGCAACGATTTTGATGAAACAAAGCCTATAGGATAATGTAGCATTCTAAAGATGAAATAATTTTAGAAATCGGTCCAGTAGTTTCGCCTATTAATTAATATTTCGCCTAATAGTATAGCCTATTTATTTCAAACAAACAAACAAACAAAAAATCAAACATTTCATCTTTATAATATTAGTATAGAAATGTAGATAGTATAGACCAAGAATGAATAATTAAAATTAGTTCTGAAGCAAGACACAATAAAATATTAAGTTTAAAATTTAAAAATCCCCGACACAAGAACTTAATTTCCCTTTAAAAAGTAAAAAAATGTAGACATTTGGTTAATCTCCCCACTTTCACCGCCCACAACTTTTAAACGGCTCAACCGATTTTCATCAAACATGTCTAAGAACACTCGCACATAAGTTACCTTTAATACAAAACTAAATTGAAATCATATCCGTTCGGGAGCTATGATGCCACAGACAGACACACAGACAGGCACGTCAAACTTATAACACCCTTCTGTTTGCGTAGGGGGTTAAAAAACACAGACCACATACGACTCGGATGTAAGTACATAAATGAAAATTCACCCTTTTAAAAATATTATTTTAACAACAATAAATTATTGTTCTTTTGACAGTGTTTTATTTTTGAGGCAAAAACAAAATGGTGGCGCATATTTGGTTACTTTCTTCTATGATTTAACTAAAAAATTACGATTATCGCAATTGTTTACTTATCTATGCTATAAGAATACCTATAATTCTAATAATAATTCTTTAATTTCTATATAGGAATTATAATACCTATAATTAAAACGGGCTTCTGCTTTCAGGATGATTTATATTATTAGATGCATTTTTATAGTTTTAAGAGCATCATTACATAGTATTCTGCTAAATCTTGTTCCATACTTAAGGGTTGCCTGGAAGAGCTCGCTGACTTGGCGATAAGGCCGCCTTTGTGTATCTTATAATTTAAGTTTTATTTGATGTATTTGTAATTTCTCTGTATTTAATGCACAATAAAGAGTTATTGTATTGTATTGTAAGAAATTTCAAGATTCTTTGTTCACGGGAAGTATCGTATAAATTATAAATTATTCAAATAAAAGTAATAAATAATTCAGTTGAAAACCTTCGTTTTATATGTTGACAACACCGTGCTCTTCCAAAGGTCATGTTAACTTACGGGTATCAATCTCGATATACATATCAAGTTATCCGAGCGGCTCAATATTTTAATTATGACCCAACTCTAGATAAATTAAACTTAAGTCGGCTTTACAGTCAACGATACGACATCAGCAACGAAACGACTGGTCGTAACTATTTATTTAGTTTCTAGAATTATATAAAAAAAAAAACAGTAATCAAACTAAAATAATTGACAAACAAAAAATACAAATATCTGAAGAGACGGTTATTAGTAGAATCCAAATAGATTGATAAAAATGCGTATAACAGAAAACCATGCGTCATTTTGAATTTAGAATATGTACTTATGTTTTTAATTTAAGTTTACACCATTTGAACACCGAACCCAAATACGCGTACCAATCTCTAATATAGGAGCAGGACGACTCAAATTCAAATTATGTCATTTAAATTGTACTTAAGCTAATAACTCCAAAATTGCAAAGTAATTCCTGAAAAAAAAGCTATTTTGTTTGAGTGCTTGATCTAGGCGTAGTGATGTTATGCTCGATGTACCATAAATACTTATACTAATAATAAACGCAGTAAAACTGCAAAAACTATTTCATTTTTGATAATTATTTAATAAATCACACTAATGTTATAAATGTGAAAGTGTTTTGTTTGCATTTTTGTCCGTCAATCACGCAGAACTACTGAACGAATTTTGATGAAATTTGATATACAGACAAGGTATGAGCTGACTTGAGTGATAGAATACTTTTTATCTCGATTAAATACTCCCTTAGGAATTCCACACATGCGAAGCCGCGGGCGGAAACCTGGTTAAAATATAAAACAGACAAAATAGTTTATTGAACCGTAAATGTTTAATAAAAATGCATGCGGTGTTTTTAATAATTCAAAAACAGCTATCCTATTGATATTATAAATGCGAAAGTTTATCTGTTTGTTTGTTACACCTACACGCAAAAACTGCTAAACCGGTTTTCATGAAATTTGGTACACACATAGAGGGTAACTTGGATTAACACATAGGATAGTTTTTATCCCGAAACAATGTTCCTGTGAGGCCACGCAAAAAACGCCGCGGGCAGCAGTTAGTAGTCTATCATTGTCCTTTGTTAAGTAAATGCTTCGAGTTATTAAACCAAATAATTCACAAATCGTACGCTTACCTATTGGTAAAAAAAAAAGGCCATTATATCGACCTTAGACACAGCGGCGCAACCGCGAATAATGTGTACCACCTAAGCACCAAATGCATACCAGACTCGAGGCACGTAGGTTTCAACGCGTTTTCGATTCGATTTGATTGTTGTTTTTTTTTACTGTTTCAGTTAATTATGTAGAATAAACAGCCTCAATTTCGAGCACTAATTTAAAAATAGTTTTTAAAAAGAGTAATAAAACTAAATCTGTCAAACAAAATATTAAAAAAAAACAATGTTAGCTACGTATTGTATACAGGATGCAGAACCTAAAACGAGGGTTAGATATTTTAGGTTTGTCTGTTTGCCTGTTAACTTTTTACGCAAAAACTACTGAACGTATTTTTATCAAATCTTGTATAGTAGTAGTATATAGCTCGAGTCAACGTGTATACAAAACAGTGAGCAACAGTAGCTAGTTCGTAATATAATTCTTGACTTAGCAAAAAGCAATATTTTAATTAGTATTTTATTGTTATAATTTTGTGTTTTTTATGGCAACACAATGTAGGCTGTCTTATTAGTAATGATAAGAATAAATGTTATTATCTCTCACAAATGCAATGAAATCGGTAGGAAATATAATATTGAAGGCAAAAAAATATTCAGATTCAGATAAAAGGACAAAATGAAAGATTTTATGGCCTAGTCGTAGTTCACAGTCCATCTTGGAGACAGATTTCCGCGACTTAAGACAGCCTGCAGCTCCTTGCTGAGCTTTATTAAAACTATATTCTACCATTCGAGCGTAAAAATTCCAGACCTTGTCTACAAGACTTAAGTAAGTCTCTGCCATTTTTACGCTCTTGCGTGAATTATCTTAAGCCTCTGTTATAAGTAACAGAGGCTTAAGGTAACGCACTACTAACATCTTCAGTAGGGGACCGTATCTTCAACTCATTCCACAAAAGGGAGTGGTAATTCCGAGTATTGTGCAATTTTACAGCATCTATTATTCAACTAATCTTCTCTATCTATTACTATAGTCTATCATATTTTACAACTATGAAATATCTATTTATGTGCATAAGAGACATTTAATAATACTACAATAATAATAATCAAAGACCCGCTACCAAACCGACGTGTAACATAGCTAAAAACTATATTGATTACATCAGATTTTAAGCAAAAAAATCCACATCGAAATTGGTCCATTCGTTCAAAAGTTATGATGACACAGACACATACATACACACAAACGCAGACATGTCAAATTTATCACACTCCTCTTTTTCCATCGGTAGTTCGTAACAGGTTTAGATAACTAAAAATGGACGTCAGAACATATTTTAACTACTTTAATACTTTTTTGACTACGGCGGGCTATAATAAAATTACACAGATATGCAAATTTTACAAATAAAGTAGACAGTTGTACGTCAATCTCTCCATTTTCCATTTCAAGCTACATTTCTTTTGCTTCAAAATTTCAAACTACACAAACATTTACACACGTTACGTTCATATTCACTTAAAACCCTCATCAAGAACTGTTATCAAAAACTGTCTTGTTTCTTCTTTATCTGTGCTTCAAGCATTCGTGTTTTTGACATCATAATACGGAAGCCTCTTCAAGTATAAAAGAGCATTTCAACGTGGTATGCTCACGTAGCGAAAGGGTAACTCACAAAAGATTTTTTAAAATACTCTGACGCACAAAACTCAGTAAGGAACATTTATGATAAGAAAAATATAAATAAAAAATTTGAATACCCATTTTGAAAAACCTCGTTGTTATTAAGTAATTAAATAGCTTTTAAATATATAAATAAGTATCTTTACGCCCATATCCCCGAAGTAATAGGCAAAGGCATAACCACCCCACGATTAGCCGAAGACACTAAGTCCCACAATGTGATAGGTGGCAAGCCTATCGCCAACCGGGCACATATACAATCCCGGACAACGTTCTTTGTTTAGGTATTAAATTTTGTGTTCCATAAATTTTAGTACAAATCAACCTAATAACTGTATAATATTATATTCTAAAAGGGAACTTGTCATAAATTCCATGTTTTTTAAGATTTATTTTCAATATTTCGTAAGTTGGTGATCCTTTTGCTATAATGATTTTGTGGTTTAAAACTATCTTGCAACTTTGATCATTATATGGTCGACAGATGTTGATTTTTTTTAAGATTCAACTTAAGACTGTTTGTATTTTTGTTCTTATTTGTAGAAATAGATATAACCTTACCTATATTTTGGACAAGTAGAATGACATTCTAAATTTATATTCAATCATTAATATGTTCGCATATAACAACATAAACAATAACAAATAAACAAGTACGTTTCGAAATTTAAATTTTGAATTTAAATTTTGTAACGTATTCATATCTCCTTCACCATGTTTCTATTGGCCAATTAAATAGTTCTAACTCCAAAAATGTAATTTTTATTGGGGCGAAATTTCTGACTCCATGGCTGTTGTTGCCATGATTGGCAAAAGGCTAACTTTGTCATACATGTGAAATATATAAACTTAAAGGGATTTAAATGTCGTCGTGTCGTCGCACGTCCGTCGTAGGTTGTCAAGGGCCCTTGCAAAATTATTTAGGTTCAGAGTCGATAAAGTTTCTAGTAATCGTAAAATGCTAAAACATTCCGGCAGTTAGTAATAAAACTGAATTTCTCAGTTCATACCTAAAGTAATTCTCACTTTGTTCACACGTAATGAAAAGGACTTGGGCTGGAAATATTTTTTTACTGACTCAAAAAAGGAGAAGGTTATGAATCCGCCTGTATATTCTGTTTCACTCGATAAACAAATGGATTGATGCTTCTGTTTTCAAAAGGTAGGACATGATTCAAAGGCACTGCCATATATGTTTTCTTCAGATTTGACCAGTGGTTTTTGAGATGCTTGTAACACCTATTGCATATTTTTTGTGTGCTTAGTTAAAAATAAAAAAAAACGAAACTGGGAAATGAAAATGAAGTCTTTTTTAGCAAATTTACTTCTCTTAGATTACTTATGGGGTAGAATTTCCTAAAGAAAGAAAACGCATGCTGTCTATAAATACAAAAAAAAATGTTTCCCATTAAAGCTTGGGTTGCTAGGACTTTGTTAATTACCCACCAAATCCATTTTTCCCGTGTTGGTCCGGGCTTCTTTATAGAATAGACCATCTGCCTTCCTGCCAGGCAGCTCGTAAAAGGCGAGCATAGGCTTACCGTCACTAGCACTGTGACATATGACTAGGTGATAGAGTTTCGCAGCGACTTGCCCGGATTGGTACCACCGCCTTACCTATTCCTGCTGCTATAACGTCCAATGCTTGCCGTTGACGTGTTCCGGTTCGGAGGGTAAGGTAGCCAGTAAACTTACTTTTGCTCGAGGCCTAACATCCGGACCTCAGGTTGGCAACGCACTATTACCACCTTTGGTGTCTTTAGGAGGCGTGAATTTCTTACCAACAGGAAATCCGTCTGCTTATTTGCCTTCCAGTATCATAAAAATAAATTGGAACACTACAACATTGAGCAACAAATGTCTATGTACCTATACGTGCTTGGAGCTTCTATAACACCAAAATAAAAAGAAAGGAAAACCCTCAATAAAAACCTCGAGACAAAGCACCATTGCGTTTAGATCAGCTTCCAAACAAAAATTTCCTTTCCAAATCTGTCCATCCGGGCTAAAAAATTATATACAACAGACAGACATACACGTGCACACTCACACACACACAAAAACACAAAAAGACATGTTAAATTTATATCACCTCTCTTTTGTTTCGTCGGCTGTTTAAAAAAGTCTTTGAGTATTAATCCAACTTAATACTTAAAGAAAACAAAGAAAGACGTAGACTTAAGAAGCATTGGTTTTATTGCAGACAGGTGTACCAATGGTACTTATGTATGGTCTTTATAGTAAGGTAAAGTGAAGTGAAAAAGTGGTCCCCTAGTTCCCATGTCTAAGCAAAATGTACAACCGGTAATAACGCTTAGATAATGATGAGACACTCTTCACTCCTGTGATGTGATTAATTAAAGGTTAATTACATGTTTCTGGCTTAAATATTTAACTCTGAGTTTGTTTCTACCTCGGGTTAAATCACTTTGTATTTAAATCTAAATAAAATTATTTAATTTGCAATTTTCCACCACAAAATAATTTTAATAATAATAAATTTGAAAATTAAATAATTTTATTTAGATTTAAGTATGGATTTCTGCAAAGTAACGCCTTCTTCTATCAATTCATTTTGTATTTGACAATTTAATTTATTATTTAACTTAACAAAGGAACATGCTAGCGGCCCTTAGAGTATTATTTATAAATAAAATTCCCATCAAAGTCACAAGGAAAGGTAGTTTTAATAACCCCGATGAGAGCTTTTATTATACAACTTTAACGAGCTTTTTAATTGAAAGTAGAAACAGGGAAATGTAACTTATTTAACAGGAAATAGAGCTCAAATTGGAATTATCGTGACAATTAATTTAAAAGGTCGCCTCTCCGATGGAACGGTTTGAAACAATTACGCCCAACAAATAGCTACGAAGTTTGGAGTTTTTGTTAGTTTTTCGNNNGGAAGGCAGATGGTCTATTCTATAAAGGAACCCGGACCAACACGGGTGAGCCCGGACAAACACGGAACTGAACGGAATACAAACTGAACGGGTGAAACGAAGTTCGCCGGAACAGCTAGTTTGGGATAAAAAGTCTTTGCCTATCTTTCTTTTTTATATACTAGCTGTTACCCGCAGATTTGCTCGCGTTGCAGTTAATATATTTACTGATTATAGATAGCCCATTAATATGGACTTTCATACAAACTTTCAACCTCTATTTCATCCCCTTAGAACTAAATAGGGGTAGAATTTCCAGAAACGCCTAAATACGTATCTACTAATTTTTAATAAGTAGCCCAAAAATAAAGTTTTATGTTGCTAACTTAAAAAATGACGAAAGACCGTAATACAAAATTTCAAACCCTATTCCACTACCTTAGGGGTAGATTTCCAAAATTCCACCCTTAGTGGATGTCTACTTGATAAAACGACCCTGCTAACTAAATTTCATGGCTGTGAAACTTACAGTTTTTGCTCAGCGATTATGAAACAGTCGGTCAGGATATGTTATTTTATAAGTAGTATATTTACATATTTTATATTTACATAACATTTACATGTGTTGGTGTTAAAATGCGAAAGGGCATGCTCCGCTGGTTCGGTCATGTGGAAAGAATGACAGATGAAAGATTGACAAAGCAGATATACAATGCGAATGTGGATGGATGTAGGTACCCGGGGAGACCAATGCTGACATTTCACGATCAGATCAATCAGATATTATCCGAGGGTGGTGTCAAGAGTCTCCGAAACCGGCGTGTTTGTATGAAAAGGGTTATGAATGTGAAGGAAGCAAGACAGGTTTGTCAGGATCGTGAGGTCTGGCACTCAATACTCTCTGCATACCCCGTAAGGGACTTGGCGTGAAGTTATGTATGTATGTATGTATGTATGTACATTTACATCTTTCTTCAAGCGCATTAAAATTAGTTCAGGTTTTGGCGTGAAAAGGAAACATATACGTTCATAGTATTAATAGGGCGTAAACATATGCCTTACAACAAAAAAACTTTAGACACCTGTTAAATAAACACTGTCTGTAATTGACGTCCAGTCAATAATACGCTATACGTGGATGTCGTGGCAGCGTATTGTTCGTTGCTAATCCAATTTTCGACAGTGCAATTTCGACATGGCAAAAGACAGTGAACAAGCACAGGGCTCCTCTGATGGTAAGTTATATCTTACTGCAGCATATAGTCACACTAGATATTACAGGAGCGTTGCTGCCCTGTGGCCGGGGTGTTAGGAACATTTTCCAAATCTACCGGCTTCTATACTTGCGCATGAGCAGATCGTGTCATTATGACAGCAGGATTAGCTAAGGCGGTGGATCCTTACAGTGGTCTTGTTGATACTGACCAACATTTTCAATTAGTGCTAGCCTCTTATGAGCTGCCCAGCAGAGAGGCAGATGGTCTATTTTTTTTATGATATTGGAAGGCAAACAAGCAGACGTATATCCTGGTGGTAAGAAACTCACGCCGCCTAGAGACACCAAAGTTGTTAATGGTGCGTTGCCGACCTGCGACCGAGATGTTAGACCACGAGCAAAAGTAAGTTTACTGGCTACATTGCCCTCCGAACCGGAACGCGTCATGACGTTATGGCGGCAGGAATAGGTAAGGCGGTGGTACCAATCCGGGCGAGTCGCTGCGAAACTCTACCACCTAGTCAGATGTCACGGTGTTAGTGACTGTAAGCTTATGCTCGCCTTTTACGAGGTGCCTGGCAGGAATGCAGATGGTCTATTCTGCAAAAGAGCCGGGACCAACACGGGGAGAATAATTAAAATTACAGATCACGAAATTAATCCCAGTAATTGCACTTTTTACTGCTCATAATATCATTTTAAAAACTACTATCTCATTGTTCAACTTCCACAAAGTGAAGTTTAAGTGCAAACAGGAATTTTCCGTTCACTCTAAAAGTTTGCAAAACTATTCATTGAAACTGGGTCGGAACTCGCCATTCAAAAAGCGATCGTATAACGTCGTCAAACTTTTATCCTCTGTTCATTATAACAGAATCAACTGTTAGGTGTTTGATTACCGATTTATTACTACCAGTATCAGTACCAGGTCGAAATTCGACTATTATAAATTTTGATATCTTGTTGATAAGAACGCCATCTTCATTTCTTAAGACCAACTACTTTGTTTCCAAACTTTTTAGTGCGCCATCTGTGATCTTTTATCGTTATCATTAATATATTTGTTTGTGTGTCAAATGCATGGTAGTGTGGGTAATGTTTGATTTATTGATTTAATGTACTTTATAAACATTATTTTTGAAAAGTATTAGCGTTCTGCACTTTTTATACGCATACACTATAAGTATGACAAATTTCATGCTCCTGCGTCCACGTAACTTTCGTAAAAAGGGGTCCAAAGTTTTTGAATTACGTGTCAATATGTAGGTAGTCTAATTATGAGTACTGAATATGTGCCTCTCATATTTCCGATGCTGACAGAGTAAGATAAAGCGTTAAGAGGGGTGGGCACTTCACCTTTGTTCTCATTGTCAAATTGTAGTGGCGAATTATGATTCATTGAATTAATGTTGATTATGTGGGCAAATAACAATGCACTAAATTTTTTTGGTACTCGCTTGTTATAAAAACAGAATATAGCTGTTGTTGCCTACCTGTCGCCTGATGATGATATTAACGAATTTTCAGAACGGCAGATGTCGTACAATGCTGCTACATGGGCAAGGTGCTGCAAAGTATCCTAGCACCAGAGGTTTTGTTGGTGATGACCCATTTCACTTTTCTTGCCTATCATGTGCTGCCAGGGAGGCAAATGGTCTGTCCTACTTAGGGGATCCAGACCAATAAGAGAGAAATTTTCAAAGCTTAATAAACTGTCCCCATGTATTCCTAAACGCATTGTAATCGATCCATCGAATCAAAAGTTGTGATGCCTCAGACAGACATACGTACACAGGTTAAACTTATAAATACCCTCTTTTTTCGTCGGGAGTTAAAGCATTACTCAGCGTCACCATTTTCACAAAAACAGCAGAATAAATATGGCTTGTATAAATCTACGGTTAGTTTGTAATATAATAAAAAACTACTGAGCGCCGCCATTTTCGCCATAAATCACATACAGACAGAGAATTGACGGTTAGTTTCCAGTATTACAAAAGATCACTCAGCACCGTCACTTTTTTTATGATATTGGAAGATTCACGCCACCTAGAGACACCTAAGGTGGTAATTATGTGTTGTCAATCTGAAGTCGGGATGTTAGGCCTCGAACAAAAGCAAGTTTACTACCTTATCCTATATCCTTAAGCGATAACGTTATGGTGGCAAGAATAGGTAAGGCAATGGTACCAATCTGGGCGAGTCGCTGCGAAACTCTACCACCTAGTCAGATGTCACGGTGTTAATGACGGTAAGCCTTTGCTCATCTTTTACGAGCTACTTGGCACAGCAGGTTAGATGGTATATGCTGCAAAGTAGCCTGGATCAACACGGACATAGATTTTGATACAGAAATCGCAGAGTGAATGTAGCGTGTGTAAATGCACGGTTAGTTTGTAATATTATAAAAAGGTTTCTCAGCGCCGCCATTTTGTCACAAATTCGCCGAGTGAATATCACTTGTGTGAATTTACGGTTAGTTTATAATATGCATCGCCACTTTGGCGCAGATTTCAAAGAGTGAATGTCGCTTGCGGGAATTCATGGTTGGTTTCCGAAATTATTAACAGTTTTCGAAAAAAGGAGGAGGTTATATATTCACCTCCTATATTGTTTGTTTAAAGTCTCGTATGTTAATCGATTTCTTTATCATTACTGAAGCGACTTTGAAAATTATTTTTTCTTTGGAAGGCCCATTTCTTGGTCCCATTGCTACCAAGTGTAGATCTGATGATGGAATCGCAGGAAAACGAGGATATACTTAATTGTAGTGTACCGAGATGACTTATTGAACTACTATAGATACTTATTGAAATCTGAGTCAGTTTCTTGCTGTTTTACAGCGCTTAAATTATATAAAGATCGTTGATTGCCGTCATTTTAACGCGCCGCCATTTTGTCACAGAAACCGCAGAGTGAATATTGCTTGTATGAATATCACATGTGTGAAGATCGCTTTCGTAAATCCGTAGTTAGTGAAACAGTAATATAAAAGCTTTCTGGTGGAATATTGTCGTAGTTAATACAATTTTCTCCGTTCATAGATAAACTCAATTTATTCGAGCCGTCCCAAGTTCTCGCCTCGGGTGCTGTGGTCTAATATATGCCATATCAAAGAATAATCAGATCTTGCACGAATTCAGTATAATTTACAATAAAGATACGCCTCTCTGGAATTGTTCGGTGGATTGTAATAATTTGTAGATTTGGAAATAGTTGCATGAAAGTTGGATATGACTGACTTTTGAAAATAGGTGGTTATCATTTCGATTGCATTTTTTTATATTAGCTACGCTATTACTTGCTTAAAGCGTATGGAGTTTGATGGTGCTTATTAACCAGTGGCGTAAAAAATAAGTTTTATATCGGATCGACTTCGATGCAGTTTTTTTTATATCGCTTCTATAATCACCTCTGTGGTCTAGCGGTTCAGTTGTTGGACTTGACTGCATTAAAATTGACGTAACCAAGACAGTTCTTAGCTAAATCTAAATAAAATTATTATTTAATTTGCAATTTTCCGCCAAAAAAATTGCAAATTAAATAATAATTTTATTTAGATTTAAGTATGGATTTCCGCAAAGTAACGCCTTCTTCTATTAAGTTCTTAGCTACATTACAGGTAGGTTTTATTCGGGATAATTAACTTTTTTTATTTCAGTTTTACAATTAGGTCACTATTCAGAGGTTCTTCTATATATTTTTGATAAAAATTCGGCTATTAATTTTTGAGTTAAATTTAATAATACATATTTTTTGTATTAGATAGACGACAAAGTAATTGAGTCGAAAACAAACTTAAAACAAGAAATTGGGGTCGGTTTTTTAAGGACTCCTAAAAAAGAGATTATCAATTCGATTGTTATTTTTTGGAGGTACATTTAGTAATTGCTAAACTCATAATTGACAGATTCAAGTTTGATTTATGGGAAGGTCATTATTTCGAGGTGGTTCGTAGTGACATAGCAATACCATCATGGCCTTTTCTATTCCGAAGGATCTTTCAATGATACCTATAGGTTGAGTTGTTATAAGCCATGGATATTAAACAAAACATGTTGCTGCTAAATTTTATTCAAGTATCTCCACGCCCGCGTCATGCAGAAGCACAACTAGAGCACCCACGACAAACAAAAGACAATAAGTCCCACAGTGTGGTAGGTTGCCTATTGCTAATCAGGCACACATGCAATCTCGGGCAAAGTTATTTTTATTAGAAAATTAAAAGTCCGGAACCATGAGAAGTCAAGTCCGACGCCGGACGCCACTAGAAGAACGTACATATAGTACTGGAAATCCCCCAAATGATCAAAACCGTTGAATTGAGTTTTTAATGTAAAGAAAGTACAGAAATTTGTATAAAAAAAGTAAAATGAAAAAAAATATTTGAAGAACCGCGCAGAATATAAGTCAAGTAAAGCTATATTAGGATTATAGTTTGACTTATTTTATTACCTCAATTCTACTTGGTAATTAATGTTAATTTTTTTTTGATAAAAGCCGTAGTTAACACAATATAGTCTAAGATTTTCTTTGTCTCCCCCCTTTATACAGAATCCTGGTTACGCCCTTTTGCAAAGGGCTCTGAATCAAATCTCTTCCGATAACTGATCATGTTATAGATATAGATCAGTGGTATCCAAACGGTCGATCGCGATCGACCGGTCGATCACGAGAGGTTCCACAGTCGATCTTAGAGGTTAAGCCAGTAATATTCGAAATTCGAAAATAAAATCTTGTAGGTACACAAGATTTTATTTTCGAATTTCGAATATTTTTTATCTACAAATGCGTGTAAATAGTAAGAAGCTATGTCAAGCTGCTAATAATTACTTATGATTACAACATAACAATAAATGTTAATATAAATACATGGTATTATTACTAACAGATAATAAGAAAAATACATAAAAATAAAGCTGTGGATCTTAAACCCTTAACTTTTTCTCATGTCGATCTTCACAGCAAAAAGCATAGGCACCACTGATATAGATATAGAAAAGTTTATTCTAAATATGTTCCAAAACAAAAAAAAATACAAAATGGTTTATTAAAATAAAACCGTTTACAAAAAAAATTTAAATAGCGTTATCCTAACAAACCTCTGCTACGTGTGTTTTAAAATACAAGTGGTTTGATAAAATACAACTATTAAAAAAAAATAACGAAAAAAATGTAGCATTATTCTAAAAATCTTTGCTACATGTATTTTGACGCGTTTACAAACGGTAAAAAAAGTTTTGATACTATACAATTTTAACAAAAAAATTAAAGAAAAAAATGTAGCATTATTCTAATAAACCTTTGCTACGTGTATCTTGGCGCGTTAACAAACGGTAAAAAGAAAAAATACAACACAAGTTTAAGCAAAAAAATAAAGAAAAAATAAAGCATTATTCTAACAAACCTCTGCTACGTGTATTTTGGCGCGTTTACAAACTGACTCGTTTTATATTTGATTTGATAATGTATCTGATGGTCTTTCTATTTCTTTACCCTTAGTAGGGATATTTAGTATAATTTTTACGGAGTAGTACAAAACAATGAAGAAGTATCTTCACGCCCATATCCTCGAAGTGGTTGGTAAAGGCTCAACCAGACACCCACAACTAGCCGAAGATGCTAAGTCCCACAATGTGACAGGTGGCAAGCCTATCGCCAACCGGGGACATATCCTATCCCAGGCAACATTTTTTTATGAGCAAATTGGAAAAATCCAATTTTCTTTTTGTTGTTCGATCCGGGAATCGAACCCGGGACCTCATGCAGTCGAGACACTAAATCCCACAAAGTGATAGGTGGCAAGTCTATCGCCAACCATGTCATGTCCCAGTCTGGAGATTAGTGTAGTGGTAGACATGTACAATAGGCCTTCCAACCTGGACTCAGGTCTTTCGCATCTACATCTCTGGTGTTTATAGGCCATGGTTATTTCTTACTATCAGGAGAGTGGTCTGGTTGTCCAATGACCTCTAACATGAAACAAGTTGTCTGAAGCCCCAATTAGTCCTAAGAATGTGTCCACTTATGTTAGAACGGTAATTGCT
>NJDC01000780.1:451684-468022 GCA_002245475.1 Calephelis virginiensis | reverse complement strand
ATAAAAATATCACTGAACCTTTGGGAAAAAATTCCAGTAGTCCCATTATAGAACAATTTCAATGGACCCTCTGGGAATTCTGTAGCCCTGACTTGTACATTAGGCCCAACGTCCTTGCCACAAAATAACGACGCAGCTATAGCATCTACGCCACAACTCCCATTATCAGGTCAGCTGTAGGCTGGATTGCTATCTGACGTGATAAAATAATGATTACTATTATTTTTGACAGCCTAGTTGGTTGAAGGACTAGCGTATACGCCTAATTTCACCGACCAAAAGCGAGGCTCGGGTTTGATTTCTGACATAGGCAGGTATTTAGATATTTGTATTTTTCGGTCTGGGTGTTAATTAAACTGATTCTGTTATCTATTTAAGTATTTATATGTAGTGGTATCATTACCTAACCCGTAACAAAAGCAAATCATTTCCTTACCTTAGGGTAAGATTCAATGTGTGTAACTTGTCCAGGGATATATTGATTTGCTTACACTTCATGCTTTTCCACCCTAACATCAACGCTAACCAATGCGTTGTTCCGTAGTGGACGGTACGGATTCAAAAACTAAGGAAGAAATTATTGATAAACTTGACTTTGATGTAGCGCATTTAATTTTGCTATAGGCGGATATTACAATGCACATTGCTCCGGTTTTCGGTAATGCGGAGTTTAACTTTGTTCTGAAACGTTTTGATTTATATACAAAAACTGCACGGTAGAACACACTGCAACTGCCAAATACGTGCGGAGATATTTCAAGGTTAAAATCCGCAGTGTGAGGCGGTAGGTCAGTAAAATGCTTAAGTATTGAAACATTAAATCTATGGCTAGTAACAAATTTGACAAATCTTGCAAACATCCAACTCCAATATAGATATTTCTCCGAAAAGAAATCTTCAGAAATTGTCATTTAAAATTTCACTTTTCATAAAATTCCATTTAAAAATGATGATGTTTCAATGGAAAGAACATCTTCACACGTTTTAACATAATACTTTATAATTTATTGCCTCTGTGGTCTAGCGGTCCGGGTGTTGGACTTGACTGCATGAGGTCCCGGGTTAGAATCCCGGGTCGGCCAACAAAAAGAAAATTGGATTTTTCCAATTTTCTAATAAAAAATTGTTGGTCGGGATTGGAAATGTGCCCGGTTGGCGATGGCTTGGCTTGCCACCTATCACATTGTGGGACTTAGTGTCTTCGGCTAGTCGTGGGTGCCTTGGTTGTACCTCTGCCTTACTCTTCAGGGATATGGGCGTGAAGATACTTCTATTATAATAAGAAAGTTTGTAGTTGCCTATATTTTTATTTATGTAAATACTAGCTGGTATAGTTTTCTGGTATAGTTTTAGTTTATGGTGATTAAACTAATTAAACTAATTATGGTGATTAAATTAAATCTTCGGGGATATGGGCGTGAAGATACTTTACTTTATAATTTGTGCGTTTTAATTAAGTAACTAATGGAAAGTTACAGATAAAATATTTGGTAGCAGCTTCGACTTTTCTTCCAGTGACGTGTTTATATAAAAAAGCCTTAAAATATTCCATTTGGAGAAATATGTTCTTTGCAGATTAAAAAATCTCTGAAACGAATTTCTCTTTAACTTTTTTATGAATGTTTTCATCTGCGATTTAATGAACTAATAGAAAGTTACAGATAAAATGTTTGGTATCGGTTTCGACTCTACTTCAATTGACATGCTTTTATATAAGTGTTCTGTTTTCTTTTCGAGGTACAGAATGAGGCAGAAAATGTTCTTTTCAGATTAAAAAATCTCCTAGAAGTTTCTTTTTAGAAAAAGTCTTTTCCTATTAAAAAATCGAAATTCCATTAAAACTTTTACTATGAATGTCTTCGCCTGCAATTTTATATAAATTGACAGATAAATTATTTGGTAGCGGTACTGAATCCACTCCCAAGTGACGTTCTTATACAAAAGTGTTCTGTTTTCTTTTTGAGGCACAGAGATGCAACTAAAAATGTTCTTTTTGGATTTAATAATCTCCTTAACGAAAGTCTATCTAAACTTTCTACGAATCTGCGATTAAATGGCCTGATAGAAAGTTACAGATAAAATATTTGGCAGCGCAGTGGCTTCTCCTCTATTCTAATTGACATGCTTATATAAAAAAGTTATTTTTTATTTTTGAGACACAGAATCCTAGAAAGTTCCTTTTGAAAAAGTGAGCTTTGCGGATTAAAAAACCTCCTAAACGAACTTCTTTTTAAACTTATCTATGTACGTTTTCACCTGCGATTTAATGGACTGATAGAAAGTTACAGATAAAATATTTGGCAGCGGTTCCGAATCCACATCGCGTGTTCATTTTATCGCTATAATTTATTTAGGTGCGGAAAAAGATTTATGTTTACGTAAAAATTTGCGGCAGACCATGAAATCGACTTCTTGTTTCTTAAGTGAATTTTGTTCGTAGACTTTGTTTAAACTTTTTGAAACTTCTGTGTTTATTTTAAAACAGGATTAAATACTTAAAATCTACAGGAAGTTCTTAAAAAGATTTTCATCTTAATTTTTCTGAATGGCGTAAAACGAAAATGTTGTCTTTATAATTCATTCAAAACTGAGAATGTCTAACCTCTGTGGTCTAGCGGTCCGGCATTGGACTTGACCTCTTGACGTCCTGGGTTCGAAACCCCGGTCGGGCAACATAAAAAAGAGTTTTTTTAATTTTCTAATGAAAATAACGTCGCCTGGGTTTGGACATGTACCTGGTTGACTATAGATTTGTCACCTATCATATTATACCTTGTTGACACCTAGTGTCTTCGTCTAGTCGTGGCCCTATTTGTGGCTCTGCCTACCTCATTGGGGCTATGGGAGTGTAGACACATTTTCTTTTCAAGAATGTCCCATTATTGTAATACATGCGAAAGTCTATATAATTCAAATAGCGCTTAACTAATCGAAACATTAAAATTGAGATGTGTACACTTGTTTATGATATTGGAAGACAAAGAAGCAAATGGATTTCCTGATGGTAAGAAATTATAACGCCAATCAAAAAACTTTCTATCAAAAATAAGAACAATTGGACAACTTTTTAGAATGAAATGCGCGATATAACATAAATAAAAAACTACGGGTTGCACTCCGGGAGTGCCAGCAGCAGTGAAAACTTGAACATTAACGTTGTGCATTTTGGATATTTTGGAATGGTTAGGGAATAATTTTGCACAAATTGCTTTAATTATCAGTATGAAAGTACTACCATTTATGTGGTAGAATACAATATTCATTTATTGCGCTATCGTACACAAATATGACAACACGAACATTCGCGCAAGCGCCCTGCACCTTCTTATTTGCGCAAGCGCCCTGTGGCGTCATACGAATTTTCGATCTGACGATCTGACGCGAGTTTAGAAGTTTTGACCCATTCCAAAAAAAGTGTGCAATGCCGCTAAAGAAGTTTTTCACCACAAAAATATACGTCCAATTAAAAAAATTCTCTGTGTTTTCGTCGATTGCAAAAAATATTGAAAACAATTAAAATTAAAGTTTGGGTGCATTCGAAGTATAAGTTTTTATTTCCACTTACGCACTATTTATTAGAGAATTTTAAGTGTGTAATTAATTTTAATAAATACAGTACCACGACCACCAATCTAATGGCGTGCAATTTTGCGAAATAAAACATTTGTTGCCAAAACAATTAATTAATGAATGTACTTTTTTTGGCACACAGTATTAGCTTTGCAACTTTTACATGACATGCACTGTACATAACTCTCCATAATACACTTTTTTATTACGTGCTAAGATAGCGAACAAGCATACTCCTCTCGTTGACGGTAAGAGATAATCGTGGACTATACACAGTATACTTCATGTAAAAGAGCATTTGTTTGCCGAGCTATGGCTCTCAAGAGACTCTCAATTCGTTAATAATTTTGTTTATTTGTTTTTTTATGTTATGTGTATTAGTTTACTAAATAGGATATATTTGACTGCATCGTTGGTCGAGTGGCTAGCGTACACTCCTAACTACGCCGACCAACTGCGATCCTCGGAGTCGATTCTCGACAGAGGCAGGCATTTGTGTGATGAACATTTAGATGTCTGCATTTCCGAGTCTGGGTGTTAACGAAATATATTAAATTTATTCTTGCATCTATTAAAGTATTTCTATGTATTAGAATCGTTGACTAACATCCATAACACAAGCATATAATTTGCTTACTTTGAAGTTAGATTCAATTTATGTAACTTGTCCAGAGATATTTATTTATATTAGTAGTTTATTTATCTGTACACCAAGTCTTCTTATTTCATTTATTACATTGCTTTTACGGTACGATAAACTCGCCTTTTGTACTTTTTTTTTACTTTCAAGTATTTTTCAACCGACGAAAAAAGGAGGAGGTTTTTAATTCGACCCGTATTTTTTTTTGTATGTATGTTTCGCGATTGTTCCGGTGTTTGTGGACGGATTTTCAAAATTATTTTTTTAATTGAAAGCCTATACTCCCGCGGTAGTCCCATTATAATTTGGTCCAGGGCTACATTAGCATTCATGAGAAAACCACATATGTTCTAAATTTGAAGTCGGTTATTTTGCAGTTGTACTGCGTTTAAATTATTTGTAATATCAGTTGTGTACAATAAAGGATTAATAACAATACTTATAGATAAGGGTACTGCAACTTGTCCGGGTAGGAATCTATCGCCTTACCTATTCCTGTCGCCATAATAACAGTGTCATGTTCTTCCAGCTTCCAGCAGGAGGGTAGGAGCCGGTAGATTTGCATAATTGGTTACAAACAACACCTAAACCTAACACCTCGGTTACAAAATACCAACGCATCTACAACATCGATGGTGTTATAGATTATGTCATGCCATTTTATCTTATACGAAATCATCACGAAAGCTTTTTGCTTATCTTATCTTATCTTATCTTATCTTATCGCTAACAAAAATCCATTTAAGTGTTTCTATGTATTAGTATTTAAACTATCATTCATAACACAAACATATAATTTATATTTTTAAGTAGCGAAACACTTGTACGGTACTACTATTTAAATTATGCGCATCGGCATTACATTTTTTACTCTTTTTACACTTTATACTTTTATTTTTAAATTGACTTACCTAATCTAAATTTAAGCGAAATGATTAATTATGTGTAATAACAACTCTGCATAGATATCCTTAAAATACATTTGGATTTCCGAAGCGCATAATTTAAATAGTACTACTACTAAACTCAGAGCTAAAATTAAAACTCTAGTTTAAGTTTCGGTCCTGATGATGCTGTTATAAGCGAAACCGGTTGTCTATTTATAAAATAATAAATTGTAAGTGACACGTAAAACAGTACAAGACGTGTTTGGAAGTTTTACCAAGTGCCGACGATGGAAAATATCAAATATATAAGCATATACTTTTAGGTTAGCTTAGCTTGTGTAATTTTTGAGGGCATTTCTAATGAATGCTTTTCTTAGAGCCAAGTAATTTATTTTTAAATCTAAATGACGTTTTAAAAGACGATTTATGTGTTAACGATCGAGTTAAATCGATTAAACTACGTTGCTAACAGAATATGCAACATTTCAATCAGTGAGATTTATCGATTCGGTTGTAAACTTTTATTTGAGTTAGATCTGTTTATCTTTGGTCTTTGTTTTTAATTAAATGCGCTGGCGCCAGGTTTATTTGCATATCTTTTCGCGCTTCAAGTAATAGAAAAGCTGTTATTTAAGCAAACTTTCAGTTGTAATTGGCTATGTTTGCCGAATAAAAATAAACAAAAAAATAAACAAAACAATGATTTTTGCCGTGTTGGTCCAGGCTCCTTTGTAGAATAGACCATCTGTTTTCCTTGACAGGCAGCTCGTAAAAGGCGAGCATAGGCTCACCGTCACTAATACCGTGACATCTGACTACGTATAGCAGCGACTCGCCCGGATTGGTACCACCGCCTTACCTATTCCTGCCGCCATAACGTCCAATGCTTGCCGTTGACGTGTTCCGGTTCGGAGGGTAAGGTAGCCGGTAAACTTACTTTTGGTCGAGGCACTGTTACCACCTTTGGCGAATTTCTTAACATCAGGAAATCCGTCTTTTTGTTTGCCTTCTAATATCATAAAAAAAAAACGAAAATGAATGGCTAAGTAAGTTACTTGTAGTAAATAAGTATTAAAAACCTTATTTAATGGGAGTCCAAGTGGACTTCTTCTTGGAAAGGAATATACGTAACCTGTATGTAGAATTATCTCTAAGGAGTTTTAAAAACTTTTTCTAAGGGATTCGAAGAGGACTTTCACCTGGAAAGGATTATTTGTCGCTTGTAGATTGTCTGACTAAGAAGTACTAAGAACTATGGTCACAAGAGCCTCTATGTTATGGTCTATGAGAAATAAATATATTGTTATCTTTTCTAAACGGTATTCAAAGCGGACTTAGGTATACGTCGCCTTTAGACCGTATTGTATTTTTGTCTTTATTATTTCTTTATAATATTTGAAGGCAAAAAAAGGAGACGGATTTCCTGAAGGAAGAAATTCACGCCGCACAGAGACACCAAAAATGGTAATAGTGCGTAGCCAACCTGAGGCCGGGATGTTAGGCCTCGAGCAAAAGTAAGTTTACCGGCTACCTTACCCTCCGAACCGGAACACGTCAACGACGTTATGACTATTGTATGATTAAGAAATAATAAGAACTTTTGTTGACTTGTAGTCAGACCAAAGAGAGTTGCAGTATCTTCACGCCCATATCTCCGAAGAGGTAGGAAGAGGCACAACCAGGGTACCCACGACTAGCCGAAGATACTAAGTCCCATAATGTAATAGGTGGCAAGCCTATCGCCAACCGGGCACATGTCCTATCCCGAGCAACATTTTTTTTATTAGAAAATTGGAAAAATGTAATCTTCTTTTTGTTGCCCGACCCGGGATTCGAACCCGGGACCTCATGCAGTCTAGTCCAACAACTGAACCGCTAGACCACAGAGGCGATTTGCAGTAAGTTCATGATTTAAGGCCGAGATAAATATTTTAGGTATGTGAGATTTTCTACTATTCTACCATAATTAAAGACGCAATGACTACTGTCAACGCCTAGCAGACGGCCAATCACAAATATGTATTTATGTACCTACAAACATTACATATATTGTTAGAACGTTCTTTCATTTTATTGGTTGGTTAACTACTAATCTACCAAGAACTTAAGATACACCACCGTAACCTTAACTAACTGGGTGGTAAACTGTGACAACTTGACCATTCATTAATTTTTTTTGTCGCAACGTGTTTGTCAATATCTTGCTCCAATTTGTAACCTGTACCTGGTGTAGGTAGGAACGAAGTTCCTTTGGCTAATGTAGAATCGACATAATTCATTAGTATATAGTATGTGTTGGCGGGGTGGAGTGAGGGAGAAAGAGAATGGTATTATTCACTACTCGCTTGTTTATAAGACTGTTGCGCCTGCGCACGTCTTTAACGGTTTTATTCCACGGACTTTTTATTACGGTTTTTGCTATCCCTTTTTTCAGTTCGGTCACACGTCTCACTTAACGGTTTTATTCCACGGTTTTTTCTTACGGTTTTTACAATCACATCAATCAAATCCTTATCTCCTCCAAGCCTGACGTAAGGAACTTCGTTCCAAAAATATCTTACCTCTCTGTCTGTCATATGCGTTTATGCATTCGCTGGTTTGGAACTGGCTCATTAATGCTGTCTTCCCAACTCCAGGCGCTCCTACCATGGCGACTCTGTGACAGGCTACTGGTCTTCGCTCCTGGGACTCTGGCGCTGACTGAGCTGGTGATGCGGGGGCCAGACTACCAGAACGCGACCGACGACGCCGGAATGAGTCCCCTCTGTTCACAATGCCTGTAAGTAAAATTACTGTTTAGTTCTCTAGATGAAATCGAATAATCTTAATATCTAAGAGTCATTTTTTTAAGATTTAAGAAGGCAAACAGACAAACTGATTTCCTGATGGTAAGAGATTTACGCGGCCTGGAGACACCAAAGTAGGTAATAAAGGCTGGGAAGTTAGGTTTCGAGCAAAAGTAAAAGTGCTACCATATCCTCCGAACCGGAACCCGTCAACGACAAGCAAGGACATACACTGACAACAAAAAAATGTGTGCTTTCCTCAATTTCCATAGGATTCCATAATCACACGTTGGTACCAATGGAATGTTCTTGCAAGTACGCCATTTCAAATAAAAAAAGATTTTTTTAAATTTATTCAGAAAAGACGGATATACCTAAAAATATATTAGACGAACGTAAAACCTCCTCGATATATATTTTATTTTTGTTAGCAGGCAGCGAACAATGGCACGAATCTCCATGTTAAGGTTAAAAATGTGATCCAGTAGTTAGTAAACTTTATTAACGTTTTTAAAGTAACTTTATTATCTATACCGCGAAACCGCGAAACGCCACGAATGGTACACTGCTAGCTTAATGAAAAGTTAGCAGTGTTCTTATTTTTAGTCCCCCTGTCACAGACCCCAAATATATGTTAACAGCACTAAATTAGCACTAAATGGGCACTAAATTTTGAGATATAATACGAGTGATTCTGCCGACTTGACATTTCTAGCATAACAGACGTTCTGATGCGTGACAATTGAAGCATAGGGAGTTGTTATGACGACTAAATGTGCCTAAGTTAACAGACAGACTCGTCGAAAGTAATGGCCAGAGTGATTCTTAAAATTTAGTTTACACCATTGCGTTTGGTGTGAAAGTATTGCCATACCAAGTATTTGAAAATCCTCTAATCATCAACAATTATTATTAAGAATATTCACAAAAATATTTAAAATTATCACACTTGAACAACAAAACAAGCAAAAGCATTGAAATCGATCCATCTGTTCTAAAGTTATGATGCTACAGACAGATACACTTCTGAAACTTCAATTTAAAACATCTGTACTTTTCTGACGAAGGTTAATAGTGTAATGAAAATTGCTAGCACATCCAGAAATTCAAAAGGAATACCTTAGAACTCCATAAAAATAATTTCATTTCACAGATTCCTTTTCGTATATGAAGTTGTCAGAACATTCTTTGAGAAGTTTGCTATTGGGAATGTTGTTTGTACTTATAAATGTTTTTACGTTTATACGTACGTGATTTGACAGTCATGGTAGCTGAAAATGTGATAAAATTGTGAAAATAACATTGTATTAAACATACATAAGTAAGTATCTTTACGCCCATAACCCCGAAGAGGTCGACAGAGGCACAACCAGGGTACCCACGTCTAGCCGAAGACACTAAGTCCCACAATGTGATAGGTGGCAGGCCTATCGCCAACAGCGAACACATCTAATCCCGAGCAACATTTCTTTTATTAGAAAATTGGAAAAACGATATTTTCTTTTTGTTGCCTGACCCGGGAATCGGACCCAGGATCTCATGACATCAAGTCCAACACCTGGACCGCTAGACCACAGACCTAGACCATTTGTTGACATTCGCTGTATCTATTTTTTATGTCAGACCATGCATAGAGTTAGATTTTGATCATTTCTTTTTTATTGGACGCTAGCTGACATGACATTTATAACAACAGCAAAAAACACGTAAATGTTAAATTTGTACGCGTGTGACGTGATAACCAACTGAAATAGATATTCATTTTAATATACAGGGTTATTAAAGGACCGGCCAAATTCTAATACAAGAAATAAATGATAATGCATTTTAGATATTATAGCCAAATTGTAATATCTACTTTTATAAACATTTGTTAAAAATAGTCCGCGCTAATACTTCGCTTGTTGTCACGCTATGTACCGAATACGAGTCATGACGTCACCAGCCTGCGAATAAAGCCGCGGGAACCAGTTGAATGGTTCGTTTACGTTATACCTAACCATACGTTTTGTATTTTGCGTCGGATAAAAATGATAATTTATAATTTTTTTTAAGTTTTAATTACTTCAAAGTTGGAAAGTGTTATCGATTTCAAACCTTCTCTCAAAATCTTGGCTGATCTTTTAAAAGTAAACCTGTACAGTGAACCGCCTGGGTGGTCTTAAAAGAAATTAACATCAAAATCTATTCATTGTTATTGACCGAGTAACCACTTAAAAACATAAAAAAAAAGACGGAAAACTTGAATAGAAACGTTGTGCATTTTTGATGTTTTGGAATGGTTACGGCATAATTTTGCACGAATTGCTTTAATTTTATCAGTATGAAAGCACTGTCATTTATGTGGTAGAATACAATATTCATTTATTGCGCTATCGTACACAAACATGACATCACGAACATTAGGGCAAGCGCCCTGCGGCATCTTATGAATTTTCGATCAGGTCACGTGTCCCGACGCGAGTTCAAAAGTTTTTACCCATTCCAAAAAAAAAGTGTGCAACGCCGCTAAAAAAGTTTTCATTTGAAAATACAATCGTATTGATAATCTCTTCCTTTTTGGAGCCTGTAAACAAATATAATTTGTCAGGCTTTCAAAACCCCGGAAAATGTATATCTAATCCTAACAACCCGACAACTCCCAACATATTTCTCTCTGCTGTCAGCTGCCTCCAAAACACAAGATTATAAGTCTTAAGCCCTTATTGAACACAAACAATATTGACTTGGTAGCTTTTTGTTTGTTGAAGCAATTATAAAAGCTTTTACCGCTTTGGTTATACACGGTGTTTCTTGAATGGTTAAATACCCTATTACCATAATTATTTTGAATATACAGGGTGTTTTCTGACTGGTAAAATATCCGATTGCTTTACTGTTTTTTTTTAACTCTGAGGAGTGTTATATATAAGTTGCGAATGCGAATGGAAGCAATACCGTCTTTACCATAAGGGCACACGGGGCCGGTGCCCCGGGCTCCCATATTCAGAGGGCCCCGAAGGATCGACTATTTCACTCAATTTTAACCTTAAAATATTTTGGCTGGGTGCGTTACGTTTTTTTTCGTTGCCCTAATTATTGAGCATTCAATTTCGCAGCTTTAGAACGACTCACTAATTTGTTATTAGTTATGAGCATAGAAAGTGACACTCTTCAGAAAATTGAGTTTTAGGATTTAATAGAAGATGTTGCTCAACAGAAATCCCGAAAGAAACTATTATCGTAATCATAAAAAATAGCAGTATATCAATATTATTAATGACATGTTGTAATAAAATAATGTAATTGATTACCCAAAAAATCATAGTGAAAAAAATTGTAAAGTTTGATTTTTTTATATTCCAAAATGGCCCAAAACTATTGTGTGCGAAAGGGCCCCAAGTTGTTTTGTGCCCAAGGGCCCCAGCATAATCTAAGACGACCCTGAATGGAAGTAGGTACCCGGGGAGACCTAGGTTGACATTCCACGATCAAATCGCTCGGGTGTTATCCGAAGGTGGTGACAAGAGTCTCTGAAACCGGCGTATTTGTATGCAAAGGATAATTAATGTGGAGAAAGCAAGGCAGGTTTGCCAGGAGCGAGAGGTTTGGCACTCGATACTCTCTGTCTACCTCGTAAGGGACTTGGCGCGAAGATATGTGTTTATATATTTTTATTTGAAAGCTGACGTGATCGAGATGATAAAAAACATGTACCTATGTAGTTGTCTTGGGTTGTTGTTATTGTAATTTATATACAAGTTGTTTCATATGTGATTACTATTATATTTATAAGTAAAATATGTGTTACTGTTACATACGTTGATGTTTCTTTTAAAAATAAATACCTAAGTATTAGGAAATTTAAAGGAAAATCTCTTCTTCTTGACTGGATAATTGTAACCTCAAAAAATGATCATTTTCTTAAAGATTTTAAAATTAATGTGGGAAGTGGAAAATTTAATGCAATATATTTTCATGACTTAAGAAAGTTAGCATTTTTTTTTCTTATGATAATGAATATGATTGTGGCCTATAATTACAACAGATGTTATTTTGTGAACCGCAGTTCCGTGGCAAGGGTCAAGGGTTAGTCTTATGTGCAAGTCTACCGGCTACCCTACCCTATGGACTGTAACATGACACTGTTATTATTGTGACAAGAATACATACAGAAACAAACAGAAAAAACGGAATAAAAAAACCGACGGGTTGCACTCCAGGAGTGCCGGCAGAAGTGAAAACTTGAATATTAACGTTGTGCATTTTTGATATTTTGGAATGGTTACGGAATAATTTTGCACGAATTGCTTTAATTATCAGTATGAAAGTACTATCATTTATGTGATAGAATACAATATTCATTTATAGTGCTATCGTACATAAACATGACAACACGAACATTCTCGCAAAGCGCCCTGCACCGTCTTACGAATTTTCGATCAGGTCCCGTGTCCTGACGCGAGTTTAGAAGTTTTTACCCATTGCAAAAAAGTGCGCAAAGAAGTTTTTACTTCAAAAAAGTTTTGAGCTCCGAAACATTCTCGTAGTCAACCTTAATTATAATCAATTTCACTGACGGCACTTGGTCAAGACTAATTCTTATGATAAAGTCATGTTATTTTCCCTGCGTAAGTCCGGGTGTTCTGTGTGGGAAAGATCAATTGCTTCCCTATCAGACAGCTCATAAGAGGCGTTCATAGAATATATGGGTTACTAACAATTAGGGATGAAACGATACCACTGGATATCGATACTTGTAATCGATACTGATATCTATCGTCAAGTGTCGATACTCAGTATCGATCACAAAGTATCGATATTGACTAGTATCGTATCGTTTTTGGAAAATTTTGAGTGAAAACCGTAACAAGTATTGGTATTCTTTGGTGAAAATTGCTAATAATATTCTAACTTATAATAATAATTTTTGAGTTACTCCCGACCATGAGTGTCGCGGGTAAGCGCTATTACAACACGTCACTTTCAAAATAATTTATGAAAAAAAGTTCGTTTTCGTGATTCTGCTCAAGAAAATCAACATTTGTTTATGTCTTCCTGTTAAACTTTTTTCGGAATATAGACAAACAAGCTTGTTAACTGCTAAGGCTCCTAACTGCACAAAACTATGCCTAGGATGCGTTCAAAAACTTCAATATAAGATAAACATTTTTTATCAATGTTAAAAGATAAACATCCATTATGTTAATTTCGTAAATCATAAAATTTACTGATATGAGTACTTTTAACCGATACCTACTCGATACTTCATTTCAAAGTATCGATACTAAAATGTACTTGGTATCGGAGAAAAGTATCGAGTACCTCCTTTGATTTACTCGTATCGTTTCATCCCTACCAACAATACCACTGGTGGATGGGTAGGGATCCACCTCCTTAGGTATTCCTGCTGCCATAATGACAATGCCATGTTCCGGTCGGTAGGGTATGATAGCCAGTAGACTTTTACAATAGGCCTGCTATCGCCGCCTGTGGATATCGACGCACCTGTATCTATGGTATCTAAAAACAGTTACTTTTTACCATCACGAGAGCCATTTGTTTGTTTGCAGACCTCTCACATACAAATAAGTTTATTTTTATATTAGTTTTTATTTATTTTTAGTTTATTATAATAAGAAAGTTTTTAGTTGCCTATATTTTTATTTATGTAAATACTAGCTGGTATAGTTTTATCTGTATAGTTTTCTGGTATAGTTTTAGTTTATGGTGATTAAAAGTATCCTAAACCCGTCTCCTGGTCCTAAGCTACCTCCCAATCAATTTTCAGCCAAATCGGTTCAGTCGTTCTTGAGTTTAATTAGTGTAATTAACATGACTTTCTTTGTATATACGAATATATATATTTAATTATTAAAAACACAAGTAATTATAGATATAGCATATTCCCGACGGGGGCAGGGATTTGTGTGATAAACATTTAGATATCTGCATTTCCGGGTCTGGGTGTTTATTGAATTTATCTTGGTATAGTATCATTGACTAATAACACAAGCATATAATTTGCTTACTTTGGGGTTAGATTCATTTTGGGTAACTCGTCCAGAAATATCTATTTATTTATTATTATTATTTATTTAGTTATTATGTTGTTGAAGAACTTAAGATACTAAAGAAATTGAAAAAAACCTTACTCATGTTTGCCTTTAGTATCCAAAAGCAAGATAGTACAAGTATTATTAAAATATGCAAAATAGAAGTAAGGCGTCGACAAAAACACAGGAAAACGTTAACTTAAACTTTGATGTTTTTGTCGCCTCTGTGGTCTAGCGGTGCAGTTGTGGGACTTGACTGTACGAGGTCCCGGGTTCGAATCTCGGGTCGGGCAACAAAAAAAAATCATTAAATGTTGTTCAGGATTGAATATGTGCCCGGTTGCAATAGGCTTGCCACCTATTACATTGTGGGACTTAGTGTCTTCGGCTAGTCGTGGGTGCCCTGGTTGCGCCTCTGCCTACCTCTTCGGGAATTTGGGAGTGAAGATACTTTTTCTTGACGTTTTACAGTCCCAACAATTTAAACGGTCAACAATTTTATTTTAACTTGTTTTAAAAAATAGTTTCTAAAGAGCTTCACAAGCTGGCAACAGGTAGCTGCGCTTTTGGAAACAAGCGGCTGCACAATAGCTTTATGAAACTGACTATTTTATAATTCAACAAAGCACTTAGCTGAAAGAGTGGGTTAAACGCTTAGAGTATAAAGTATTATAGAGCTCACGCGTATGCGTTTATGCTATGTTTGGATTTTGATAACAAATTGATTTATTCGAGCGTTAGGAAAATTTATATATGGCAAGTTCTGTGCACAGCAACCTTTTTTTATATTATACAAGTTCGTGCATGATTGTCTATTCTCGGTGAGTATTTTTGGAAAAAAATTTCTTATCGCGAGATCGGAAAAAACTTTTTCTTAACACTTTTTGATATAGTAAGAACTTCGTTCCCACCGGGGCCTAGAGACGACTCACGCCTTTCCCACGCAAAATAAAGAATTGTATCTGCATGTTTCTAAACAAATTACTGAAAAATGTGTTTATAAAATCAACTCTTTATAATTCTGATCCGTTCCCACACTCCCACCCACTGTTTCATTTCGATATGTTTCAGTTTAGAATTAAGAACATTTAACTGATATTTATTCGTATTGCTGTGTAATTTTTAGATTCTGATCGGTCGATTATCACTAGAAAATTACTGCAACAGATATTTTAACGGTATTTCACTAAAATTTCACTGTTTTCACTGTAATTAAATATCAGTGTGTTTGATCAGAAACAGTCGAGGTGGAGTAGCAATCTTTTTGATTGCAAATATATGAAAGAGTAAAGCCGCGCAGATGTCATGCAACGGGCGTATTATGATAGTTGTAATATGTATTACGTGGCTTTTCTCTTTAATCTACTTGACGATTATTTACTACAACTTAAAATTTTATAATAAATAATATACTAATTACTAAATTACTACTCGCCTCTGTGGTCTAACGGTCCAGGTGTTGGACTTGACTTCTTGAGGTCCCGCGTTCTATTCCTGGGTCGGGCAACATAAAGAAAATTCGGTTTTTCCGATTCTCTAATAAGAAAATGTTGCTCGGGATTGGATATGTGCCCGATTGGCGATAGGCTTGACACCTGTCACATTATAGGACTTAGTGTCTTCGACTAGTTATGGGTGCCCTGGTTGTGCCTCTGCCTAACTCTTCGGGGATATGGGCGTGAAGATACTTAAATTACTTTAAAAATAATTAATCAAAATTAATCAATCTGTCATTTTTATAAGCAGGATTAAGAGTGGCCAACCCGGCTTCTTTTTCATACAAACGTTAATACGTAATTATGGTTTTGTAACAGACCGTTCTTTGAAATTTTTGACCTTATTGGTAGCTTTTGCACTATACCTATGTTTCTATGGTGACAAAAATCTGAATTTGGAGAAACCAATTCACTATAAACCTCCGAAACTCAATTTTTCACAATTTTTGCCTGAATTTTGGCCGTTTAGAATGAACTCATAAATAGTTAAACTAAAAAAAATGTTCTTATAGAAACCTCGCAAATGTAATAGAGATTCTAAATAACAAATTTTTTTATGAACTTGTAAGGATTTCTAAAAAACACGTATTTCCTGGAACATGTTTTAGGAAATCTATTTACACTATTTCGTTCAATGTTATCATGTTCTCTTTTTTTTAAAGTTACCAAATGCAAATCGAGCCCTCAGATCTTTCTTTTTTCGCTGTGCTTCTTTTTCTTACATTGCGCTGGATGAAACAACAAGCTTTTCAACCACGCTCACGTTGATACCGGGAAGGGCCCTCTTAAGTGATTATTTATTTATTTATTTAACACTTTATTGCACACAAAAACTAAAATACACAAAATACACGAGAAGTTAAAAATGCACAAAAGGCGAGCTTGTCTCTAACTAAAGAAATTTCTTCCAGCCAACTCAAAAAA
>NJDC01000780.1:433118-449916 GCA_002245475.1 Calephelis virginiensis | reverse complement strand
GCCGTTTATAATTAACTCGTAAATAGTTAAACTAAAGAAAATATTCTCATAGAAACCTCGCAAATGTAATAGATATTTTAAATAACAAACATTTTTTTATGAACTTGTAAGGATTTCTAAAAAACACGTATTTCCTGGAACATGTTTTAGGAAATCTATTTACACTATTTCGTTCAATGTTATCATGTTCTCACTTTTTTAAAGTTACCAAATGCAAATTGAGCCCTCAGGCGCTATCTTTCTTTTTTCGCTGTGCTTTTTTTTCTTACATTGCGCTGGATGAAACAACAAGCTTTTCAACCACACTCGCGTTGATGCCGGGAAGGGCCCTCTTAAGTGATTATATTATCAGTGCAGCGAGCTACATTGTGATCATTCTATGTAAACGTATACTTTAAGACGTTAAACGTCTGTTTTGCGAGAAGCAAGCTGCAATTTACATAATTCAATTGCATTTATATAAATGATATTTGTGTAGTTGAAATGGTTCTAAAAAGATTTTTTTTTATATCACAAGCTCTGTGCTTTTTTTATATCTCCTGATTACAAGCGACAAGTGTCGTGCCTATTTACCATATATGTTAGTAGAGCGTTTTTTTATATCTTAGTGCGTCCTAGGACATATTTGGAAGTCAATTGGTGACACTACTTTCCAGCACGGAACACACCAATGGCGAACACTGAATATATAGCGGCAGTAACGAGTGAGGCGGTGGTAGCATTCCAGGCGAGCTGCTGTACAGCTATCTATAACCTAGTTTTGACTGCACTGAAATAATCTATGAACTACCAACGGGCGATGGGGTCGTCGCATCAGGGAGTCAGCGTTGAAAAAATTAGTGATATGACTTGAAAATTAAAACTGTTCAATAACTCAAACAAATCCCACTCCCGTGACACATGCTTAAAACCATCTCGCTTACTTTATTAATCAAAAAGATAAGCATCGAAATCGGTCCAACCTTTCAAAAAATATTACAAAATAAATAGACAGATACACCAAACTTAAAACACATCTCTTTTTCCGTCGGGGGTATAAATGAAGTTTAAATAGTTATAAAGTAAAGAAAGAAAGTATCTTCACGCCCACATCCCGAAGAGGTAGGCAGAGGCACAACTAGGGCACCCACGACTAGCCGAAGACACTAAGGCTCACAATGTGATAAGTGGCAAGCCTATCGCCAACCGGGCACAAATCCAAACCCGAGCAACGTTTTTTTTATTAGAAAATTGGAAAAACCAAATGTTCTTTTTGTTGCCCGACCCGGGATTCGAACTCGGGACCTAATGCAGTCAATTCCAATAACTGAACCGCTAGACCACAGAGGCGAATAAATATGCAAATATTAAAATAAAATAAATATGAAAATGAATTTGACTTGAAATTGTCATAAGTGTGTACGTTTCAGAATACGGGTATGTCGATATTTGCACACTATGTTACGGTGAAATATGTTGGAACTTGTAGATTGCTTGTAACATCTTAAAATTAACCTTAAAAGTACACATTAGGACGGGTCGAGACATATTTCTAACATTTTGTAAGGAGCAAAGCACACTATGTTGAGCCGCCGGCGGATTTTGCACGCCACCCCGCGCTTATTCCCCGATGCAGCCTACACTCACCAAAGACGACGGAAAATTAATGTGAATAGAGGTGAAAATAACATTTTAACGCTATTATTTTATATGAAAACTACTAGAGGCGCCACTTTCCATACTGGACGGTTTTAGAGTGAAGTGGCTATAATCTTCTTTTTCACACCTCTCTTTGCTACTGAGTAACAAAAATCCGCTGATGCGGTGCCCGGTCCGCCTGTGTGATTCGCAATGCGATGCGTCCCGATCCGACACGCTACGTCCAGTCAACAATCTGCGCTATCCTTTATTTGGCAAATAATAATCGGAGTTTTGGCGCCATCGAGAGAAAAGATGGTCGAAGTTTTTTCATAATTATTGAATTTCGTGTTAATATTGAGTGAAATTGGTCAATTTTGGTGGCATTTTGTACAATTTTGTTCAGTGAAAGTGCACAAATGAAATAATCATGAAGAAATTAGCGTATCGTATATTTCCTCGTTGCCGCCAAAACTCATTTCATGAGCTTGTGTAAAAAGGTCACCGTTTTACCCAAGAGCCTGACATGACTTACTGACGACTTATGACTGATGACTATTTAAAATTAATTGAAATTGATATAAAATTTGATGCAAATTACTACTTGACTAATGGCTAAATACTAACGTGAAGGCCAAAACCTAAAGAAAGAAAGAAAGAAATAATAATCATTTATCTTTTATTCATTAACGGTAGTGTTTCACACAAAATCCGTATTGTAAGTGTAATATCGTTTATTGTTTTACTTGTTTAGCATAACGGTGTAGCAAATGGTTTTTTTCGCAAGAGAACCTGCAAGCATTTTCTAAAGCTTTCCCTGCTAAATGAGTGCAACTTTTATATGATGTTCTAAATGTAATGCTTGAGGTTTTCTTTAATGTACTGAATAGAGATATGAATCTCGCACTGCAATTTATAATATAATTTTTCATACTTTTAATTAAAGTAAAATTAAATTGTAGTTTGTATTTTTATTTAGTTTATAACGTTACTATTAGTATTGAAAAAGATAAGTTGTGTTTCCCTCGCTGGATTTTCTTAGTGTGTGGCCGCGATTCTGATCTGGTGGTAGTTTAAAAAAAATGACGACGCGCACAAATAACAGTTGTATGATCCATGTTAATGAAGTTTTTTTCCGATTCTGATACTAATGCCCTGATACTAGCCGAAGATACTAAGTCCCACAATATGATAGGTGGCAAACCTATCGTCAACCTGGCACATATGTTATCCCGAGTACCATTTTTTTTAGAAAATTGAAAAACCCCAATTTTCTCTTTGTTGCCTGACCCGAGATTCGAACCTGGGACCTCATGCAGTCAAGTCCAACAACTGAACCACTAAACCACAGAGGCGACTATAACGACTTAAACCCGATTTACGAGTAGCAAAGCGGATAGTAACTAGATGAAAATTGATAAAACTTCACAAATGGCAGAAGCTCACGCCCACGCTAAAAACTAAAAAAAGAAAAGCATACTGTGCATATCCGGGATCATTTTCTATGTTGAAATGTATCCGAAGTGGAAGCCAGAGAAAACCGATACATCACTAATATGTAATATGTATGTCGTGGCGCCGGTTTAGTTTAATGACACTTTGACGTCAGCTGACGGTTCGGCTCTAATAATAAATCTCTTTGCCAAATGCTTCGCATGAGGGAAAATTGTACAATAGTGTTCAGTTTAAATCTACAATTATTACCCACAATTAACGCAAAATAAAGTTAAAAGATTATTAGCTATTTAAACAAAAATATAGTAACTTTCCACCACCCAAAGAGTTAGGCAGTGGTTTTTTTATGATATTGGAAGGCAAACAAGCAGATGGATTTCCTGATTGTGATTTGGTGGTAATGGTGCGTTGCCAACCTGAGGCCGGTATGTTAGGCCTCGAGCAAAAGTAAGTTTACCGGCTACCTATGTTCCGAACCGGAATACGTCAACGGCAAAGCGCTGACGTTATGGCGGCAGCAATAGGTAAGGCGATGGTACCAATCTGGGCGAGTCGCTAGGTCGTAAGCCTATGCTCGCTTTTTTTGAGCTGCCTAGCAGGAAGGCATATGAGCTCCTTTGTAGAATACGAAGGAGCCTCGATCAATACGGAGAAAAACTTTTAATTTTTTTATGGCAACAAGCGACACAAATTCGAATACAAAAATCAAATTAATTTATTATATATGTTACATATTTGATATTTTCCATCGTCGGCGTTTGGTAAAACTTCCAAATATTCAACTACTTAAGTTTAAGTTCTAACTTAAACTACTTAAGTTCTAGTCCCGATGATGCTGTCATAAGTGAAACCGGTAGGCTGTTTATAAAATAATAAATTATAAGTGATACGTAAAACAGTACAAGTGTTTCTTCATTTAAAAATATGAATATATGTTACGATTAGCAATGGTTGGATACAATATTTTGCCAATTAACACTATATAAAAAATATGCACAGTAAAAAATCTGTCTCCAATTCCATGACCATGTCGAGGTTTGATATTATTCGATTTCAAAAGGCATATCCGACAAGAGGTTGGCGAATTACACTTGATACGGCATATATCTATTATATTAAAATGAATCCCCATTTTGCATGCGTATAAGAGTATTTGCTATTTATTTGTTGTGTTACTTATTGTCAGGATAAGGTTCTTATGAAAAGAAAAACCGAGAACCTGTGCTGGGAAAATGGGAATAAACAATAATTTAATTATTAATCCAAGGTTTTAGAAGCTGTCAATGTTTAGCGATACGAAGTTCGCCGAGTCGGCTAGTTTTAAATAGTAATTTAATAAGTTAGTTCTCACTAGATTATCGTATGTGGCAAAAAATTTTCTTGTTTTTAAAGTTCGTAAAAAAAAATATGGCTTCTTTTATTTAAGACATCACTTGCAGGCGATGTCGGGTCTTAATAAAAAATATTTCAAACCACTTATTTTATATCACGTCCCCCCGTTTCACTCCTCGTGTTGGGCCGGGCTCCTTTGCAGAATAGACCATCTGCCTTCCTACCACGAAGCTCGTAAAAGGCTAGTATAGGCTTACGGTCACTACAACAGTGACATCTGACTAGGTGGTCGAGTTTCGCAGCGACTCACCCGGATTTGTACCACCGCCTTATCTATTCCTGCCGCCATAACGTCATGACGTATTCCGATTTGGAGGGTAAGGTAACCTGTAAACTTACTTTTGCTCAAGGCCTAACATCCCGGCCTCAGGTTGGCAACGCACCATTACCACCTTTGGTGTCTTTAGGTAGCGGGAATTTCTTACCATCAGGAAATCCGTCTGCTTGTTTGCCTTCCAATATCATAAAAATAAACAAATTTTGAATTATCAAATACGTATATTATAGAATATGTCCATGAATAAAACATTGTCGGTTTGTTTGTGTTAAGCGTTCAAAAGCGGATTCTAATTTAGCTCGCAAAGGAAGGACCGAAACGGATGCATAAACACTGATTGACGTCAGATTTGTAAGTGCAACTGCATCACAAATGCAAATGAGACTGCAGAGCTTCGAAGCTATAGTAACGGCACGATATAATTTCTGATGTGACGTATGTATTACCTAATAAAACGATTACGTTTTTGCTTTATTAACGTAACTAAAAAAAAGCATCTTCACGCCCATATCCCCGAAGAGGCAGAGGCACAACCAGGGCATCCACGACTAGCCGAAAATACTAAGTCCCACAATGTGATAGGTGGCAAGCCTATCGCCAACCGGGCACATTTTCAATCCCGAGCAACATTTTTTTATTAGAAAATTGGAAAAACCATTTTCTTTTGTTGCCCGACCCGGGATTCGAACCCGGGACCTCATGCAGTCAAGTACAAAAACTGAACCGCAAGACCACAAAGGCGACTTATTAACTTAAATATTATTCTAATACGCTGTATGTTTCAAATATGCCGAATCGTCCACACAAATATCTAAAACTAGACCATTGAGAACGGTTAGTAAATAATATTTTTTATGTGTACTAATAGTTGACATTTTTTTAAGAATTAAATCGCGATTAAATAAATTTGACTAGATAGAAATGTCATAAAACCGAACCACCGGCGGCATAAAGTTTGCCGGGACAGCTAGTATCAAATAAAAATCCAGATAAAATGTTAAAATGTTAAGAAGATACTTTTGTTAATTGGATATACACGCGCGTATATCTTAAAGATAAGTCCTTTATGTCGTTGGCAGAGAGTATGGAGGCCAAACTTCACGATCCTGAAAAATCTGTCTTGCTTCCTTCACATTCATTACCCTTTTCATATAAACACGCCGGTTTCGGAGATTCTTGACACAACCCTCGGATAATATCTGAGCGATCTGATCGTGGAATGTTAGTGTTGGTCTTCCCGATATCCTATATCAATCCACATTCGCATTGTATATCTATTTGTCAATCTTTCATCTGTCATTACTTCCACATGACTGAAGCAGCGGAGCATGCCCTTTCTCATTTTAACACCAACGCTAATTTGATTTATCTTAATTTAATTGTTACGTAAACGTCGACGGGGAAAAACTTATAGGTGTGTGGGTGTCCTATGGGTAAGGCGTTAGACCAAATCTGCAAGCGTACCGAAGACCTTGCTCTCCGTGACAGAAGACGAATATGTTACACACTGACGCTATGGTAGTAGGAATAGGCAAAATTTTAGATCCTTATCAGGATAAGTTGCTACACAGCGCTCTTTAAGCGTAGTCTTATTAGTAATGATACTTTAAACAATGAACGCTTCTTACAAGTCACCAAGTAGGCTAAGACACAGTGTAAGGATAAGTGGACAGTGATGAAACTACCTACAATCGTACCAAATTGCACGTACACGTAAACACCCTCACCTACGAGCCGCCTAAGTGAACCTAACAAGAACCTTACTAACGCGTGTCGTACTTAGACAAGTGGACACGTTAAACGTTTCGCGATCGTTTTTATTTATAAATTGCTGGGACTGTATTGTGCTATAAATGGCTGCTTAAATACAGCATTAAACTATCGTCTTTTGCCGAGTTTAACCGATTTTAACCGACTTCAAAAAAATAGGGTTATCAATTCAACCCGTTCGTATGTAATATTTCCAGGACTGTTCAATTTTCGCAATTGTTAGTTTATATCAGCACAGTCTAAATATAAGTAGATATCACCATCTGAACAAATGTACATGTATGTGTATTTTTGTTTGTTAATTAGTTATTACAATTCGATTGGTTAATCTTGTCCGAACTCCTTTTATATTCCGTAATAAATAATGTCTAAAATATTAAAAGTGACAACCCTATGGTTTTAATTGAGCGTAAGTATTTATTTAATCAAATAGTCTTAGTTTCTATACTGTGTCATACTTATACTGTGACTATAGGCTGTTTATATCGTTACAACACACAAACTGATTAAATTGTACGAAATTTCTCAACACATTTTTTTATTTATTGAAATTTCAGAAAATAAATATGATATACATTTGTCTCCACAACCAACCTTGTGAAGGTTTATGAGGTTTATGACCACTTCACTATAACAAGGTTTAATTTTACATTACATATTAATAAACTAAAGAGTTTACAAGTTAACTATATTTACATTAAACTTATTTTTGCCATATCTAATGTTAAAATATTAAAGTTTTTTTAATTATTCTTAAATTTCTATTTTTTATATTATACAATTATGAACACGTACGTACTTTTAGCGAATCATTCGTTGCAAAAAAAACAAAATACAAATTGCGTGCGCACATTTAAAATAACAAATAACAGGTTTGCTAGCCAATAGCTTGTTTCAAAACATTATTTCCTGTTATTCTCACTCTTTCTTCACACAAAAACTGTGATGGGTGAAAGCTTACAGCCACAACCAAAATATTAACCATACTTCAAAAAAGATACTGAAGCAAAAACAATTATCGCGTTATAAATGTTTATAACCCAGTCCTACTTGATTGACATGCAGACAAACAAGCAAGTTTTAGAGCATTGTTTTTAGAAAACATGGCGGTCCATCTGACATAATCTAATACGTTACCGAATTTTTCTGCTGAAGTTTTAATGGAAACAAAAAATAAAGTAATAAAAAGTATCTTCGCGCCCACATCCTCGAAGAGGTAGGCAGAGGCACAACCAGGGCACCCACGTGTAGCCGAAGACACTAAGTCCCACACTGTGATAGGTGGCAAGGCTATCGCCAACCGGGCACATACCAATCCCGAGCAACATTATTTTTATTAGAAAATTGGAAAAACCAAATTTTCGTTTTGTTGCCCGACCCGGGATTTGAACCTGGGACCTCAGGCTGTCAAGTCCAACACCTGAACCGCAAGTACGGAAATGAAAGTAATAATAAAATAAATAGAATAAAGTTTTAAGCTCTCCATTGCCTACAAGTTTGACTAGTAACTAACAATTATTAACATTAACCGTTATTGTTTTAATCACAGATTAGGAGTGTGCATTCCAATGCTTGACTTGACTTCATGAGTCCAGGGTTCGAGTCCTTTGAGGGGCAATAAAGTTTGGGCGGGCGGATGTTTTTTTTAATTTTTCTTATAGTGCCCGAGATTGAAAATGCGTACAGTTAGCGATAAGCTTGCCACCTGTCATATTGTGAGACTTAGTGTCTTCGGCTAGTCGTGGATGCCCTGATCCTGTTTCTTTTTACCTCTTCGAGGATATGGGATGAAGATGCTTAAAAAAACTTCAGTTTTGAACAATATAGGAGGGGAGCCCGCGATGGTAAATGTGTAGTAACTCCAGCGTCCACTCATTGGACCTTGTTCATTAAGTAGTGGAGAGTAGAAAAGATCATATGCTGTTTTTATTTTTAGCGGTGCGTTGATCATCTTGAGCCCAAATAATAATTACTGTCTCTGTAACAGACAATGAACATAAGTGTCTTAGTTTCTAAAAGTTTCTGACCGTCCTACTCTCGTACGTTGTATTCAAATTATCAAGAAATTCAAACATGACCCGGAAACAAAGTGTTTCTCAAAATGCTCGAGTGTATTTCCAAGCTAAAATATCGACAGATTAACCCTAACTCTATATAGAGATTTCATACATAATGGACGTAATTAACCATGGCACAGGGTATATCCCATATCTTAATCTGACGCGCTTGAGTTACTGCGAAAATCCCCTCTTGGGCTCCCCTAGTAATACGTGCAAATAAACCGTACATTACATATTCATTAACAATCTTCCGGCTAGTTTAAGAAAATCTAAGAAAATAATCTATACAAATCTATATATTAATACGTGATGCCAAAACTTTAGAACCCTTATTACGAAAATTGCGGGAACGGAGGAATATGAAATTTGGCACACTTATAGTTTATGTGTTGGAGAAGTGCAGAACGCTAATATTTTTCAATAACAATGCTTATAAAGTACATCATTGATATTTTGACAACGTTCTAACGGCTAATTACTGATCTCTTAAGACATTTGACATTGTTACGAATTTACAATTTACATGTAAATTTAGGGGTTATAGAATTTATTTTATTTTTGACATACTTTGATAAATTTAATATATACGAGCAGTATACATATTTGTTATCATACGCCCATCCTTATACTTAGTCATTGAAATCTGACATTTTTTATGAAAATTTTAATTTTAACATTATACTATTAACCTACATTTTTTATTTTACACCTTAATTTTAATTTCGATATTACTACTTATTTATTATAATTTCATTGCCGAATAAATTTTGCATTTCTTACTTTTTTAAATTGTATTCCCTGTTTTTAGGGAAAAACCATAACCTGGTTCTAACTCATCTTTTATTTTTTTTGACTACCTGCATGGTTTGTTTATATTATTGTCATACATTAGTATGCTGTTGAGACAAGATTTGTTTATGTATTTGTTATGTGTTTGTTTTTTGCAATGTTTGATGTAAGGTGTTTTTAAAGGTTGTAATATTTTTTTAACTACCGTATATGCTTGTAAAAAATGATTTTAATGTATTTTTACTGTTGACGTATTTCAAGTGTAACGAATGTACCTACGAAATAAAGACGACGAATTGAATTGAATTGAATTAAATCAATAAATAAAATATTACAATTACAATAGCGTACTAAAAAGTTTGGAAACAAAGTAGTTGGTCTAAATAATGAAGATGGCGTTCTTATCAACTATTAATTTAATTTAATTATTAGGAAATTAAAATTTGTTATGGTCGAATTTCGACCAATGGGCGATCACTAGTACAAATACATAAATCCCCATTTCGCGTGGTGATTGCATCATGCCTGAACGGGTGGACCATTTTTAAAAATATTTTTTTTTGTTGTGTAAGAAAAACAAGGAAAATAGCAGGGAAAGTGGGAAAATCATTGCTTTAACCCACATAAACCATTAGTAGCTGTTAATGCCCAGCCATACGAAGTTCGCTGGGTTGGCTAGTATGAAATATACATAAAAATTGCATTTCTTGCATAGTATAGAAAAAGTGGCTCATATTTAAAAAATTGTATCTTCATGAGCATATATCCAGGAAGAGGTAGGCAGAGGCATAACCAGGGCACCCACGACTTATTTTATTACAAAATTATTTTATTGTTTTATTACAAAATTGGAAAACCCAAATTTTCTTTTTGTTGTCCGACCCGGGATTCGAACCCGGGATCTCATGCAGTCACTTCCAACACCTGAACCGCTAGACCACATAGACAAAATTTGAGAAAAAAAATTTTTTCGTATCTCTTATATATTGCTTATCTATATCTATTATATATAGCGTTTATAGAAAAAAGTACTGCATATCTATTTGATATGCAGTACTTTTTTCTAACACTTTTATTTTTCTACATCATTCAATAATTTTTTTGATAATATCAATGTTTTACTAACATTTTCACTTATTTATTTTTGTTTTTCAAAAATAAACTAGAAATAGGTACTAAATGACGTATGTTTGTATTTTTTTACAAACCTCTGAGGATTTTAATTGCTGTTCCAGTTCAATATTATATTGAGTGTTAAGTCAGTAAATGAATCCCTCGTGTTGGTCCAGGCTTCTTCGCAGAAAAGACCATCTGCCTTCCTGCCAGTAAGTTTGTAAAAGACGAGCATAGGCTTACCGTCATCAACACCGTGACATAGGTGGTAAAGTTTCGCAGCGACTCGTCCCTATTGCCTCCGCCTTACCTATTCCTGCCGCTATAACCTCAGCGTTTGCCGTTGACGTGCCCGGTTGTGAGGATAAGGTAGCTGGTAAACTTACTTTAGCTCGAGGCCTAGCATCCCGGCCTCAGGTTGACAACGCACCATTATCACCTTTGGTGTCTCTAGGCGGTGCGAATTTCTTACCAACAGGAAATCCGTCTGCTCGTTTGCCTTCCAATGTCATAAAAAAATTATATATTTTTTAAAAAAATAGTATTTTCCTTGTGAAAATGTTAATAGAATTTCACACGTATAGAGATAATAAGTGTATGCCTTTCAATATCATAAAAAAAATAAAAAAATATAATGTCACTGTTAATAATTAGAAACAGTCTGCGACTTCGCCGCAGTCACGTGACGCTCCATAATTACTCTTTCACTCGCAATTGGCAAAACGCAATTATCTTTGACTGATGGGAACGTAGCTTTAAATAGAAGTTGGAAAACCAATTTTTGGCCTATCCGAAACTAGAGAAGCTTTTTAATAGCGGTAATAAAGAGACATAATTGACCTTTGACCGTAGGAATACAATATGTACTTTGTTGTTAGAATATTTAAAACTTCAATACAATAACTCTTTATTGTGCTCCAAATACACGAAATTAAAAATATATCAAATAAAATTTAAACCATAAGATACACAAAGGCGGGGTTATCGCCAAGTCAGCGATCACTTCTAGGCAACCCTCGTGTATGGAACAAGATTTAGCGGAATACTGTGTAATAGTGCTCTTAAAAATATAAAAATGCATCTTAGGGCCATACCTCACTGGGACGCCATGGCGACGTCGCCAACTACTTCATATTGAGATGTATGACGGCTAACGCACTTGGCGACCGACTGGCGACTTTGCATTTCAATACGAACTAGTTGGCGACGTCGCTGGCCACGTCGCCATAGCGTCCCGGTGAGTTATGGGCCTTATACTAGACAAATAAAATAATCTATTCTTATTTATTAGTATTCATTAATATTTACATATTATTATTTATTTATTTATTATGGTTTAAGGTGTTTCCTTAAACTCGACTTGAAATCGGTTATCAGAACCAAATACGGGCATATGCCAAGTATTCTGATTCAGGTGAGTCAGTGAGATGAAAGTGTGACGAGATTTTGTCTGTTTTGAGCTGTGTGTGTGTCTGCTCGTATCTCTTGTGATGTGTATCGTATGTTGTGGGTGTGAGAGGATGTAAGCGTGATTGCAGTATCTTGGTTACTCTGGAGTGTGAGCGTTGTTGGGCTTACAAAGCGACGGACAATGGAGCAGGTATCTATAACTATTGATTTTTGCAGTGGTATGTACGTTTTCTCGTGGAGATCTAATATTTTTAAGGCAGTGTGGATTGTTTTTGGTATTACACCGGTGAATGAGATAACTATGGTGATGATCCTGACCGTTTCTTGGTGCTACATTTGTTTAATTTCGTCAGCTAAAGGTATGTATTTTTTCCGTGTGTTTTTGTTTCAGGTTGTGTGTATTCGGAACGGTGATATCTACAAGGTAAGTGGTTTTCGTGGATTTTATGGTAAGTGTTATATCAGGTCTATTGCTTGGAATGGTGCGGTCGGTGACGATGTCCCGGTCCCAGTAGAGTTTAACTTTACTATTTTCTAGTACGTTTTTGGGTTTGTATTTGTAGTAGGATGTGTGTACTTCCAGTAGTTTGTGTTTGAGTGCAAGTTGTTGGTGAATGTGTTTGGCAACGTTATCTATTATTATCTATTATTATTAAATAATATTTTAATAATATATTTAGGGTGCTATTTCTTCTTATATATAAAAAATCAATTGCTGTTTGTTAGTCTCATTAAAACTCCAAAACAGCAGGACTAATTTTGCTAATTTTGGTTTGGAATTATTTGTGGGAATCCGTGGAAGGTTTAAACGATTAGAAAAAAAGGAAAATGGGAGGAAACTAGGAAAAAAACATTTTAAGTTTTCCTATACAAATAGACCGGGTGGAACGAAGTTTGGCGGGACAGCTAGTCAAAAATAAATTAAATAATTAAGTCACATATAGTCTAGCGGTCCGGTATAGGACTTGACTTCGAGGGGTCCCAGGTTTAATCTCCGGGTCGAGCAACAAAAAGAAATTGTGTTGCATCAATTTTCTAATAAAAACAACATTGCCCGTAATCGGATATTCGCTAGGTTAGCGATAGTCTTGCCACCTATCACATTGTGGGACTTGTGTTAGTGTCTTCAGATAGTTGTGGGTGCACTGGTTGTACTTCTACCTCTGCCTGTAAACTTTTTTTAAATACTTCTTGACAAATTGCAAAAAAATTAATACCAACTGCCTATTCCTAGGTGGTCGAGTGTCGTACAACCAGTGTTCGCTCGGATTGGTACCTCCCTTAATACACAGTGCTCGCCACTATCACGATCTGTGCTATTTGGATAGCCAGTATACTTGCAGACGTAGTATAGGAAATTGGGCATAAGATAGTGAAGCACAAGTCACAACCATGGTGTCTATTTGAGAAAGTTATCTGTTACCAAAAAATATACTAACATAGGCCTGAAAATGCTATGATATGATACAAAAAATTATACACATATTGTGAAAAAATATGTGTTATTGGAAAATATGTACATACAATGAAAATCCACCAAGCGCCAACGGCGCAAAACATTAACTCTAAAATCGATTAATTTTTTTTGAAGATAACATTTACCTCATTTAGTCTATACTAGCTGCTACCTGCGGCTTCGCCCGCGTTTTCACAGAAACCCGGTGTGCGATCGGGATTAAAAATAGCCTATATGTTAATCCAGGTCACAATCTATCTGTCTTCCAAATTTCAGACAAATCCGTTCAGCCATTCGAGCGTGAAAGAGTAACAAACATCCATACATCCATACTTACAAACTTTCGCATTTATAATATTAATAGGATAGGATAAAACTGAATAAAATTTTAACAATACGTCGTTTATAAGAAAAAAAAAAATATTCAACTCAGAATCCATAAAACCAAGAGTCTAAACAAATTTTACAGGGCTAGATTGGGGTCATACTTATATTACCATGTATATAATATTTTTGTAAGTAGACAACATTATTTAACCTCATTAAGGCCCACGTGCACTATCCTAGATTAACCTACTTAACCCGAAATCAGTTTCTAATACAGGGTTAAATCATTATTTTCTCTTGCAACCTCGAGCTTGCACTAAGCCATAGGTTATATTATTAACTTTTTAATCCCCCGAAGTTGGAGGGTTATATTTCTAACTCTAGATTTGTAAAGTCAAAATTATGAGGTTATGTCGATTTGTGTTGTGTATTTGAAGATAAATAACATATTAAGTTCTTATACTATTTTTAGAATGATTATGAGTAATTATTTGTTTTCTGAGGATGATGAAGAAATTGTTGAATTCAGATTTTTTAATAAACAAATTGCGGAACAAATAGACCCTTTTAGTTTACAGAGAGACAAAGCTTGAAAAGGAGACGTTTTATATTTATTAGATAAAATTGAGAATCGATTAATACAGCCTACACACAACCAGCCTGTTTACAGCGAGGCTTTATCGCCAATTAACCAACTTCTGTGCACGTTAAGGTTTTAAGCAACTGGAAGTCAATTATTCACTTGTGGTGATTTATCGGATTTTACGGTATCTGGATAAGAAGATTTCCTATTATTTCTAGAGGAATTCACTTGCACTTAAGTAGGATACCTGGTATAATTATAGTAACTTGCATTCTACATAATTTTACACGTCCAAGAAATGATAAAGAGCTTTCTATTGATCCTGAATACCCTCTTTTACTTGGAGAGTGTGATCCTGAATACCCGGGGATCTCGTGTATGTGAAGTGCTAATAATACAACATTTTTGGGGATTGATTTGAGTAATTATTTTTTATTTTTTAAAAATGTTATCTATAATAAGAAACATATACATCTCAGTTGAAGTTTGTTTATTTCACTTTTTTTCTAAGAAATATAATTAACTCAATTTTTCGTAATGAGCATCCTATTTTGCCTAAACTTCTTCAATTTCCATTCCATTAACTTCTTCTATTTCAATGGGCGACACATTTTGATATTGCATTAGACCGGTCGAGCTGTCTCCATCATAAATCGTATAAAGCCCGTCGATAGTTGGCCCAACCAAACCTTTAATTTAGTCCAGCAGAGAGTCATCAGGTCGTCTTAATGGTGGTCCACCTCCAACAACCTTAATTTTTCAATAACTTGTTTATATTTAAAAATAATATCACAAAGGAGAAAACTGTCGCTACTAGAGAAATTTGGACTGCGTAAACGTGGCTTTTTTCCATCTTCTTACTAAAAAGTAATGCAAAACACGAAATAAATAACTATGTATATGTAATAATTGTTTTGACAAAATGTAAGCTGTGATGTAAGCTGTCAAAACTATTGAACAATAAACCAAAGAGTATATAAATACTTTGTACCTAATAAAAGGCGGGACTTCCATAGATACATAGCAAACCCGAATATGTATAAAGTTTACTTGAAAAATTATAACCCGTATAATTTGAAAGTAAGTCATAAGGCATTCAGATATAAGGCAACTAGTGTCATATGATTTGGGCGAATAAAAAACATAGCCAACTTATTTTTTTTATTTTTTTATATAAAAGTTGCGCTAAACTGCAATAAACCACTATGTACTTTTGGGTCTAATATGAAGAAAAACACATAAATAACAAATTCCTGTTGCGAGAATGACGTGAGAATACTTGTGTAATTTACGTTATTCGCCCTTTCATATTCGGCAGGATGTAAAAATAATGAATGAATTTGAGTTTACAGAGTAAAAATGTTGGGTTACTATACACAGAGATATTTTTTGTTCGTGCAAGATAAATCTCGAGTTAAAGATTGACAAATTAACTTCGAGTTTACAACCTCGAAGTTATATAATTATCCTACGAATACCGTGCAAGTGGGCCTAAGTCTATAAACAATTTACTAAAATTTCAATAATACGTCGCCTATAAGAAAAATAAAATCATTAAACTCAGAATCCAGAAAACCAAGGACCAAAAAAAATATGGGACTACATTGGAGATATACTTATATACAACACTAGCTGCTACCCGCGGCTTTGCTCGCGTAGCAGTTAATATGTTTACTGATTATATTATACATTTCCATTAATAAGGACTTTCATACATACTTTCAACCCATATTACACACATTTCGAGAAACGCTTAAATACGTATCTCAATTTTAATAGGCAGCCCAAAAATAAAGCTTCATGTTTCTAACCTAAGAAATGACGGTATTCCATACAAACTTTCAACCCCTATTTCACCCTCTTAGGGGTAGAATTTCCAAAAATCCGTCCTTAGTGTGTGTATACTCAACAAAACGACCTTACTTACTAAATTTCATGGCTGTAACTCTAATAGTTTTTGCTCGGCGATTATGAATCAGTCAGTCAGAAGATGTTAGTTTATAGGTACAGAAAAAAGAGAGTGATTAAAATCGGTCTACATACTCTGCAGTAAGTCACGCGATGTCTTAAAAAAACACGCTTCAATTTATGTTTATGTAAAGTTCAACTTAACGAAGCGTATATATATTTTCGTTTTTTGGAACGAAGTTCCTTATTGCGCGTTGTGAATGGGGGCTAGACGGAAAAAATTCTTACGAAAATGTTGTCACGACACTTTTTGCTCTGTGGTCTAGCGGTTCAGTAGTTGGACTTGACTGCATGAGGTCCCGGGTTCGAATCCCGGGTCGGACAATTTTTTTTTAATTATTGATTTTATATTTTTTTATTAACATTTTCATTTTTTTATTATTTTTTTTTTATTTTCTTTTTTTATTTCATGTTTCTCTGTCTGTTTCTCTCTATTAGAGAGATAGAGATAGAGATTGATAGAGATTGAGAGAGAGAGAGGAGGAGAGAGAACTTCGTTCCATCCAGGTGTCCCTTGACACCTCTTAACTTTTTATTTTCCTTAGTTTAGAAATATATCCATATACCGTATAACAGGTGTC
>NJDC01000780.1:421047-433095 GCA_002245475.1 Calephelis virginiensis | reverse complement strand
ATGTCAGACCATAGCTTCCTCTAGAGTCCAGACACTTCAAAACTATAAGATTGTAAGGAAATAATTTACCTAGTTAAATTCAACAAAGATGAATAATAAAAGGCATAATAATTGTATTACACAACTTTTTGCATAAAAAGTAAACAGTCAGACAACGACCGCCTAGTTGGTCGAGTGGCTAGCGTATTCGCCTAACTGCATCGACGAACCGCGAGGCTTGGGTTCGATTCCTGACTGGGGCAGGCATTTGTGTGATGAACATTTAGATGTCTGCATTTCCGGGTCTGGGTGCTTATTAAATTTATTCTGGTATCTATTTAAGTATTTCTATGTAATAGTATAGGGTTAGATTCAATTTGTGTAACTTGTCCAGGGCTATTTATTAATTATTATTTATTATTTAATTTTAATAGTCCTCGTTTTGGATATTGTATGCTGTAAATTAAACATATCGTTTTGTTTATTATAATTTAACATAAATTTTTAAATTTGAAATTTCGATCACAATTTTAAAACCTATATTTCGTTCATGAGTTATTTCCTTCTTTACGATATACGTTATGTGTGGGGTTCTAGGTTCTAGCTCTATTAATAATAATAACTTCAAAGTTTCGAAATATACAGTGTACCTAATGTTTTTTTTAATATTCTTAATAATTGTAGCATTAAAAAAAATGCCACCATATCAATGAAATAAAATGAAATCGATTTATTTGCGCCAAATATATTCTACCACTGGTTGTGTACAAATATTTGAACATGAAAATAAATTTATTTAGTACTAGCTGAACCGGTGAACTTCGTATCGCTTGACCTTAACAGCTATTTAGAGTTTGTATGAAAAAAAAAGGTTTTGTTTTTCCTAATTTCCCCGCAACTTTTATAATTTATTTATTCATATGATCCTTTTCCAGACGATTACTAACACAGCCAAAAATAAAACGACGGGTTGCACTCCGGGAGTGCCGACAAAAGTGAAAACTTGAATATTAACGTTGTGCATTTTTGATACTTTGGAATGGTTAGTGAATAATTTTGCACGAATTGCTTTAATTATCAGTATGAAAGTACTATCATTTATGTGGTAGAATACAGTATTCATTTATTGCCTTATCGTACACAAACATGACAACATGAACATTCGCGCAAGCGCTCTGCGCCGTTTAAACGAAACAGCAGGCTCAGGCATACATTTTCGCCACGCCGTAGAAAGAGAGGGAAATATTTCCTCTAGAAGTTTTAAGGTTAATCTGTTCATGCGTGATGCGATGAACACGCAAAATTTGAAATAAATCTATGTTACTAACATTTTATTGGTTTTTTTGGCGCCATCGTGAATAAAGGTGGTCGTAATTTTTTCATTATTATTGAATTTCGTGTTTGTATTGAGTGAAATTGGTTAATTTAGATGGGAATTAGATTAATTTTGTTCAGTGAAAGTGCACAAATGAAACAATCATGAAGAAATTAGTGTATCGCTTATTTCCTCGCTACCGTCAAAACTCACTAGATGAGCTTGAGTAACGAAGCCACCGCTTTACTCAAGACCCTGACCTGGCATGACTTTGTACATAGTAACTAATGACTGTAGAATTAACTAACTTATTACTTGACATTGGCAAAGTAGTCGTGAAAAACGATCGAAAGCCATATTTAAAAAAGAAGAAGAACATTTTATTAATTTTCTAGCTGCCCCGGCGAACCTCGTTTACCCGTTTTGTTTGTATGGAAAAATGTTGAATATCGGATTTCCTAGTTTCCTTCCAGTTTTCCCATGGTTTGTAGAACATCTAGATTGTTACGTATTAATGCCACATAGTAAAAGAGGCCTCAAAATAATAAAAAAAATAATGATATCCACACCTTATCAACTAGAAAGATGAACTATAAATAATAACTATTCTCACTTCTACTGAGTTTGCATATAAAGTTTCATCAAAATCAGCTTAGCCGTTTCAGAGAAATGTGGTAACAACAAGATTTTTTTATTTACATAAATACAGGACACTTTCTTTGTTTTGGGAGTGTCCGTGTATAAATGTATAAAATTTATAATAATAATAATAAAACTTTATTTGCCTTAGTAAATAGGGTACATCGTAGGTCTTAATTTCTAAAGTTAGTTTCGCCTATTTTACCATTTCACTGGTATGCAGATTTATTAAGGTATTCACGTCACCGTTTTACATAATATTTATTTAACATCGCTTCAAAATCAAATATTAATAAATATAATAAAAATAATAAATCAAATAAATCAAATTTACATCGTACAATATTATTATATACTATATTTAACTTATTAGAATATAATTTTAAAAATATTTTACTACTTCACAAAATTATAATTACAAAAATGTCAAAATAATGTTATAAATGGAATTACAAAAATCAGTAAATTAAATTTATATTTATAAATATACTTAGTTTAATGTTATAAAATTATATAAATATAGGTATATGTGATGTTTGTCATCTAGAAGTAAATGATACAAAATTTCGGCAGATCTGGTCTCAATGTAGGCTCAGATTGCATATAACCATAATATCAGAGTTAGTGTTTAACAGAGCTTATCGCAAAAACCAATATGGAGAGATCAAAGGCTGTTCGCCGCTGCATGTGATTGGTAGCCACTATCTATTAGCAGCAGTGTCGTGGTCACATAATATATCGGCAGATTTATACGTAAAGGTATTATCTATAGACGCTGAAATTCTATCGACATTTTCATAAGAAATAAACGACATTTTCAAAATAACAAATTTTTAAGAAACATAACGAAAGACTTGTCTAGCATAGCTACTATGTAGATTCTCCTATGAGTAATAATATTTTTATGATTATATTATACAACATCTTATTATTATTAATAATCATATTTCGCCTCTGTGGTCTAGCGGTTCAGGTGTTGGACTTGACTGCATGAGGTCCCGGGTTCGAATCTCAGGTCGGGCAACAATAAGAATATTTGGTTTTTCCAATTTTCTAGTAAAAAAAATGTTGCTCGGGATTGGATATGTGCCTGGTTGGCGATAGGCTTGCCACCTATCACATTGTGGGACTTAGTGTCTTCGGCTAGTCGTGGGTGCCCTAGTTCCACAATGTTATAAAAGTAAGTAAGTAAGTATCTTCACGCCCATATCCCCGAAGAGATAGGCAGAAGCATAACCAGGGCACACACGACTAGCCGAAGACACGAAGACACTAAGTCCTACAATGTGATAGGTGGCAAGCCTATCGCCAACCGGGCACATTTCCAATCCCGACCAACATTTTTTTTAGTAGTAGTAAATCCAATTTTCTATTTGTTGGCCGACCCGGGATTCGAACCCGGGACCTCATGCAGTCAAGTCCAACACCGGACCGCTAGATCACAGAGGCGATTATAGGTGTCAAATTACAATGTTATAGGTGTCAAAATGTATTATCTTTAGATAAGGAATAAAGCTGCAAACAAACCGTTGGACGCAGCTGATGGACGCAGTTGATAGCCGCAACTTACAGGGCATATAGATAATTAAAGTACACTGAGCCGTGCCAACTACCCGAAAACCCATGTTGGTCCGGGCTGCTTTGCAGAATAGACCATCTGCCTTCCTTGCCAGGCAGCTCAGCTTACCGTCATTAACACCGTGACATTTGACTAGGTAGTAGAGTTTCGGAACAGCTCGCCCGGATTGGTACCACCGCCTTACATATTCCTACCGCCATAACGTCATAACGTGTTTTAATTCGGAGGGTAAGGTAGCCGGTAAATTTACTTTTGCTCGAGGCGTAACATCCCGACCTCAGGTTGGCAACGCAACATTTCCACCTTTGGTGTTTCTAGGCGGCGTGAATTTCTTGACAGTCAGGAAATACGTTTGCTTGTTTGCTTCCTATATCATAAAAAAAAACTATCGGACGTAAGTCGCGGACGTGACCTTGAGCGCTCGGACGTCCGAAAGATATCTAGCGCGGTGGCTGTTTATGTCAGCCATCGACCATACATCCCAATGATGTCAGCCGTAAGCGTCCGCGGACTGCATGTACCACACTTGTCAGTCGCGTCTGTAAACCGCGTCTATAAGTCGCGGCTAATAATATGTTTCCAGCTTAATAGTCTATGAATAGTTACGCAATTATTTCATCGTATTTGTAATAAGCAAAAAAGTTATTACTCTAAGCTATCCTTAAACGAATGACATTTTATACATCAGATAATTTTATTCCCAAAAAGTTTTAATCACTACATAGTATAAAACAAAGCCGCTTCCTCTGTCCCTATGCCTCTGTGTATGCTTAAATCTTCAAAACTATGCAACGGATTTTGATGCGTTTTCTCTTTATAGATAAAGTGATTGAAAAGGAAGGTTTATATGTATATTTTATACCCGTGCAAAGCCTAGGCGGACTGCTAGTATTTTGATAACCTCAGACGACTTCAAAAGAAAAAGTAAATATCATAACAATACAAAACTCTACTATAAATTTTAAAATTTTTAAAGTTTGAACATTGGCGCACTAGAATGTGTAGAACCATGGTAGAACATGTTGGTATGAATGAGCATTTGTAACAACTTTTAAACACACACATTCCGCAAATAAACAATTTTCTTTTCATTTCAATTCAGAAGTATGATCTCATGAGTGTAATTCAAAACATTTGTAAACTTTAAACAAAGTTTTTAGATTTTCTAAGACATATATCAAATTACATACAACAATTATGACTCTCAGTCATTTATACGAATTTCTACTGAAATACTCGTTCTTTGAGTTATTAACTTAGCCGAAATGTACTTTATTCTACAAACATAAGTCGCCAAAGTTTTCAACGCAATGAATCTCAAAGCAATGTTGCTTTCTCAAAGCTCTAAGGTAAAATAAAGGAGGCAAGAAAACAATTTCGCAGTGAAACGACGTTTAAAAGTGTCAGTACGGTATGACATCGCTTTGTCATATAAACACTTGTAACGAGAACGTCCTGTGCTACATCATCCAAATTTTATAACTCTTAAACCATATTACAATTATATCTGTGTCATAAATGCGAAAATTTGTTCCTCTACCTACTAGATTGTTTGTCTTTCTTTACCGTCATAATCAAGGAATTTTAAGGTATAATTTTTATAAGTTCGGGTATCTATCTAAAAGAAAGTCAGGTTACAAAATGTATAACTCGAGATCTGCTGGACCGATTTTCATGGTTTTTGATTCGTTGGATTTGTCTTCGCTCCGAATAGCAGAATACACTTTAGAATTAAAAAAAATATGAAAGATGAATCAGTCGCGTTTTTTAAACCAATTAGGCTGAAAATTGATGGAGAGGTAGCTTAGAACCGGGAAAAGGACATGGGGTACATTTTTTCCCTTACAACAGCGAGGAAACTAAGAAAAACATTTTAATTTTTCCCATACAAACTAAACGGGCGGAACGAAGATCGTCGGGACAGCTAGTCTGCAATAAAGATGTGAGTGAGAAAATGTCACGAACAAAAACCTATTACTATAGAAGATATTGACTACGTGTTGGAAACAGTCGTCCCTCCTCCCTATGACCAAGTGTTGTATTTTAAATACTTTCCTTAACCCTCCGAACGGCTCACGTACTATGGGTCGTCACTAAGATTCGAATTTCAATTATTGTTAGCACGTGATCCGATGATTTTGTTCATAGTATCTTCACGCCCATATCCCCGAAGAGGTAGGCAGAGGCAACATCAACGACTAGCTGAAGACAATAAGTCCCACAATGTGATAGGTGGCAAGGCTATCTATCGCCAACCGGGCACATATCCAATCTCGAGCAACGTTTTTTTATTAGAAAATTGGAAAAACCAAATTTTCTTTTTGTTGCCCAAACTGAGATTCGAACTCGGGACCTCAGGTAGTCAAGTCCAATAACTGAACCACTAAACCACAGAGACGATCATATTTGTTCATGGTTACACGTTAGTGATTTTAATTAAATCTGAAAGTTTAAAATTGTGCGGCTGCAATTTAATTTGGGATATTGTGGCTATGACAAATTTTAGCTAAATTGCAATAAAGCAGATTTTAGTTGTTGAGAAAATACGATTCATCCGGATTGATACCACCTATTAACTTATTCCTGCCGCCTTAACATCAGTGGCCACTATCGAGTTCTGTGCTGAACGGAAGAAAACCCTTACTATCAGGAGAGTTGTCATAACGTAACGTTGTTCACTATGTCATAACGTAAGCATTAAGATTTTTTTATGATATTGGAAGGCAAACAAGCAGACGGCTATCCTGATGGTAAGAAATTCACGCCGCCTAGAGATACCGAACGTGGTAATGGTGCGTTGCCAAACTGAGGCCGGGATATTAGGCCTCGAGCAAAAGTAAGTTTACCGGCTACCTTACTCTAAACACGTCATGACGTTATGGCGGCAGGAATAGGTACTTTTTAATTATGTTAAATTTCATAATTTATAAGTTGATGTTAAAGCGAGTTGGTATTTCATTTATAAACCTTTGACACTTGATATTTTACAAGACCATGATGATCAAAACTTTTGTGGTCCCATTGTTACCTGTGTAGGAACGAAGCTTAGAAACTTTCCGCGTCTGGCTTATCTTAGATCTCGAGAGAAGTCCTTTATTACTTGCCACTTTGTTAGTCTGGTATTTTTTATTTAGTTTTTTTTTTGTTTAGTTTAATTTAGTATCCCTGGACTGGTTACACAAATTGAATCTAGCCCCAAAGTAAGCAAATTATGTGCTCGTGTTTTGGGTGTTAGTGAATACATAGAAATACGTGAACAGATGTCAGGATAAATTTAATTAACACCCGTTCATCACACAAATGCCTGCCCTCGTCATGAATCGAATCCGAGCCTTGCGGTTGGTCGATTTAGTTAGGTGTGTACGCGAGCCCTCGACCAACGAGGCGGTTATTTATAGTTAAATACATCTTTAAATAAAAAATAGAGAAAAAAAGATTAAAGTTATGGTTACTGATTAGAAAGTGAATCGATGTGAATGTGATATATAATGTATAGGTACTGAATCAATTATGAAATATTTATTTTACATTGGCCAAACAAATAGTTTAACTCAATTTTAAACTATTTGTAAGGCCAATGTATTTTTTTTATTTAAAGATGTTTACATAGAGTTTCGCAGCAATTAGTCCGTATTGGTACCACCACCTTACCTATTCCTGCCACCATAATGTTCGTGCTTGCCTTTGACGTGTTCCGGTTTGGAGGCTAAGGTAGCCGGTAAACTAAGTTTTGCTCGAGGTCTAACATTCGGCCTCAGGTTAGCATCGCACCGTTACCACCTTTGGTGTCTCTAGGCAGCGTGAATTTCTTACCATCAGGAAATCCATGCTGTTTGCCTTTCAATATCATAAAAAGTCATTAAAAAGTCGTACTTGTGTATATAATTCTTATCTCTTATATGCTTTTATTATTCATATTTCTTAAATTCGTATTAAAAATATAAAAAACAAATCTCCCATGTTTAAAAACACACTGAAAAAATAACACACTTCATTTTTATATTAAAAAGCTGCTTCGATTCCGCGTTAATTTTATTTAAAAAAAAACATTGAAGACACATGACGTTTTAGCGTTAAGCCTCTATAATTCTAAAATCGGAGTTTTGGCGCCATCGAGAGAAAAGGTGGTCGAAGTTTTTTCATAATTATTGAATTTCGTGTTAATAATGAGTGAAATTAGTCAATTTTGGTGGCATTTTGTACAATTTTGTTCAGTGAAAGTGCACAAATGAAATAATTATGAAGAAATTAGGGTATCGTATATTTACTCGTTGCCGCCAAATCTCGATACGTGAGCTTGTGTAAAAAGGCCACCGCTTTACCCAAGAGCCTGACATGACTTACTGGCGACTTATGACTAATGACTTAATATAATTTATTAAAATTGATGTAAAATTTGATGTAAATTTCTACTTGACTAATGGCAAAATACTAACGAGATTGCCAAAACCTAAAGAAAGAAGAAGAATTCTAAAATCCAACATAGAAACGGAACGCATTCACATACAGGTAAGTATAATATTGATAAGTTAAAAAAAATTAAATAAAAAAAAAACGCCGGGTTGCACTCAGGGAGTGCCGGCAGAAGTGAAAACTTAAATATTAACGTTGTGCATTTTTGATATTTTGGAATGGTTATGGAATAAGTTTGCACGAATTGCTTAAATTATCGTTATGAAAGTACTATCATTTATGTGGTAGAATACAATATTAATTTATTGCGCTATCGTACACAAACATGACAACACGAACATTCGCGCAAGCGCCCTGCGCCGTCTAAACGAAACAGCAGGCGCAGTCATACCTACATTTTCGCCGCTCCGTAGAAAGAGAGGGGGATACTTAGGGGATACGCTGCGCCAGCTGTTTACTCTCCATCCGTCTTACGAATTTTCGATCAGTGTGCTGAGTGTGAGTTTCGCACGAATTTACTTTACTACCGCGTTTGCGTTTGGACGATCTAAATGTATGGAATAATTTTGTTGCTTCGATTATCCGCTAGAGGCGCTGACAATAACTCCATACATCAAGGTCGTTAAACGTAAACGCGATAGTAAAGTAAATCATTTCAAAAACTCACACTAGACACACAGGTCACGTGTCCTGACGCGTCAGGACCCGTGACCTGATCGAAAACTCGCGAGTTTAGAAGTTTTTACCCATTCGAAAAAAGTGCGCAACGCCATTAAATAAGTTTTCACTTCAAAAACAAAACTTCCAAACCACTTTATCCATTCTTCAATTCTCTATAATAAGTTCCATTATTAGTTCAAAACAAAGAAAAGATAAAACAGTTTTCAAGAAATGAAACGGCGTACTTAAGTGAATATCGTATGACGTATCGCTTTGTTCAGCTACGGAAACACTAGTACCTATCTTGAAAACCCGATTGAATGTTATTTGTTGTCTTTTGTGACGTAATGTATACTCTGTATTGTCTATTCTCTTTACAAATATCTAAAGAGACTCCCTATTAATATTGTTTTATTTAAAAAGCCACGAATCTAAAGAGACTCTCTATTAATACAAATTTATTTAAAAAGCAACATTAATAGAGAGTCTCTTTAGATATTTGTAAAGAAAATAGACAATACAGAGTCTCTGTTCTTTACTTTACTAACTGTTCTTTTTAACCAAAGTGAGAAATGTTTAAGATGCATTATGTACTATAGGTATATTATACTAGCTGTTTATGTTATTAGTTCTCTCTTCTTCAAATGATTGATGAAGATGATGTATATGAAACCTTTTTTCCCCTTTTTTAAACAAATTGAGAAATGTTTAAGATGTATAATGCAGATATTCAAAAACTAGGTATATTATATTCGCTGTTTATGTTATTAGTCATCTTTAAATGATTTAAAAAAAAGTATTTTCACGCCCATATTCCCGAAAAATAGGCAGAGACACAACCAGGGCACCCACTACTAGCCGAAGACACTAAGTCCCACAATGCGATAGGTGGCAAGCATATCGCCAACCGGGTACATTTCAAATCCCGAGCAACATTTTTTTTATTAGAAAATTGGAAAAACCCAATTTTCATTTTGTTGCCCGACCCGGGGTTGGAACCCGGGACCTCAAGCAGTCAAGTTCAACAACTGAACCGTTAGACCACGGAGGATTTTCATACACACATTTTTCCCACGTCGAGGCCTTTGAGGTTTGATTTTTTTTAAAAAGTAGCCTATGTTCGATAATGGCTCCTTAATTAAGTAAAGGTATGCATATCAAATTTCATCAAAATGGGATCATCAGTTAATTCGTGAAAGCATAACTGATATCCACAACGACTTTTGCATGTTATGGATATAGTATATAGTGCTAGTTGTTTACGCGCGACTTTATCATCGTAGAATACATTTTCATAAAAAAATGTATTCCCCCTTTATAGTACTTGGAGGAAAATTTTGAAAAAAGTAGTCCACGTTTGAACTGAAAGTTCAAAAATCGTCAAAATCGGTCAAGCGTTTAAGCTGTGAAAACGCAGCAGACTGAATTTGGTATTTATAATATCAGTATAAAGTACCAATATTTATTATTATTGAATATGGTATGAACGAAATTAATATTTATTATTTCAGCGGTTGTGTTGGAAAAACTTTCATGATTACGTGCCACTATCGGTTTTCAGAATAAAGGCTATGTAGCCGATAAATTTACGTTAGAAAATGACTTCCCTGCCTCCGGTTTTAAGCACTGTTTCTTATTTTTAGTGCAGAATAAGTAATACCAGTGGTCGCCCATTGGTCGAAATTAGACCATAATACATTTTAATATCTTGTTGATAAGTACGCCATCTTCATTGCTCAAGACAAACTACTATGTGACCAAACTTTTTAGTGCTCCATCTGTGATCTTTTATCGTTATCATCAATATATTTGTTTGTGTGTGTCAAATGCATGGTAGTGTGGGTTATGTTTTATTTATTGATTTAATGTTCTATGGAAGCATTGTTAATAAAAAAATACTAGCGTTTTGCACTTTTCCTACATATAAAATATAAGTGTGCCAAATTTTATGCCCCTGCGGCCGCGCAATTTTCATAAAAAGAGGTTGAAAGATTTTTTATCACGTATTAATATATAAATTACTGCGTACAGAAGACGCACTGATGTATGAAATGCAAGCAAACTTTAATCTCAAGATGCTTATATTGTGCTGAGCGAATAGACCCGATTCATTTAAAAAAGCTATGCATGTCATTCAAAATTGAAAATAAACACGTTACTGTTGAAGGCTTGTATTGCATTGAGCATAGCTGAAATAATGATCATGACGTGAGGTCAGATATGGTTTTTGCTTTTGATTTTGACTCAAGATTCTTTAAGAGGTACGGTGCCTGAATACGTAAACTGCGGAGTTAGACTGCCCTTCTTTAAGACAATGTGTTTGTTTGATTTTTGTCTGTGTGAGTGTCAACTTCTTTACCGCTGGTAAACTTGTGCACTTTTTGTGACGGGTAATGACACCTGATCTTAACAAAAATACGTAACATTGAGTGACAGTAGGACGACTGTACGTTTTCGTCGCATTTCATACTGTAATTTTTTTTCACCCGTAACCCATAACGGCTCGCTATTGCTATAAGCTAGCTTGAAGATTTCATTGCAGATTATTTTTTTGTTCTCAAACAAAATCGATTAAATAAATACTGTATATTACTACATAAATAAAGTACTTTATACTCATAATAATTATTTCTTAACCATTCCCAAATATCAAAAATGCATAACGTTATTAATGTTCAAGTTTACGTTTCTGCAGGCACTCCCGGAGTGCAACCCATTTATTGTTTTATTGACACGACATCTGTATAATTGGTTGTTTTTTTAAATATGTATTATTTTTGCGATTCAACCTACCCTCCAGTTAATGTTATGATAGCAAACTTCGTACTCGAAGAAGTTAATGTAAACTTATTGAAAGGATTTTATCTGATCGCCTTATTTACAAATATCAATAATGTCATGGCCTTTTAAACTTTGCCATATTGTTGTTTTGTTTTAAATAATTAAAGCCGTCTACATTTTGGCCTAGTCTTTTTAAACTGTACTTTTATTTTAGTAAAATTTATTAAAAAAAACCTACTTTAAGTTAAAATATTGAAAATGTGAGAACATTTTTTTTAAATTGCTTGTGTGTACGCTAGTAATCAAACATGTAACCGATCTTAGTTACTTGTTTGATTAAGTACTTGCTTATATATTATTCCTTGTGGATTTCGTGTTTAAGTTTTACTGTTGGTTAAAATAAAGGGAGCCTCATCTCTCATTCCTTTTTAGTAACACTAAAGTCTACAGGAAGCATTTATTAAAAAGCTTTTTTTTTATAATTCGATTCCCCGTGTTGGTCCGGGCTCTTTGCAGAATAGACCATCTGCTTTCCTGCCAGGCAGCTCGTAAAAGGGGAGCATAGGCTTACTGTCGCTAGCACCGTGACATCCTACTAGGTGATAAAGTTCGCCCGGATTGGTACCACCTCCTTACCTATTCCTGCCACCATAACGTCCAAGGCTTGCCGTTCACGTGTTCC
>NJDC01000780.1:403059-417936 GCA_002245475.1 Calephelis virginiensis | reverse complement strand
GACCAAGGCTGCCATTTCACGATCAGATCAATCGGATATTATCCAAGGGTGGTGTCAAGAGTCTCCGAAACCGGCATGTTTGTATGAAAAGGGTTATGAATGTGAAGGAAGCAAGACAGGTTTATCAGGATCGTGAGGTCTGGCTCTCTCTGACTTCCCCGTAAGGGACTTGGCGTGAAGATATGTATGTATGTGTGTATAATAAAAAAAATATTGCTCGGGATTGGATATGTGCCCGGTTGGCGATAGGTTTGCCACCTATCACATTGTGGGACTTATGTTCTTCGGCTAGTCGTGGGTGCCCTGGTTATGCCTCTGCCTAACTCTTCAGGGATATGGGCGTGAAGATACTTACTTACCTTATTTTATTAAGGGCTCCAACAACTGAACCATACGACCGCAGATGCGATCACACACCACACATGTTATAGGCGACCACAGATGTTATAGGTGCGTCGCTATTCTGTAGCCGGGATCTTAGGCCTATAATGCAAGCCTTGCAAGATGGTTGTGAAAAAAAAATGGAAGGAATATTACACTGCTTGACGGTTTGTACATGTCAGAAACTATTTGAAATTCTGGAAGGAGAATTTCAAATAGTTTCTGACATGTACTCTACGGTAAAACCGACTAACTATTGGTACTATGAGAAAAACTGAGCTTTCACCGGTAATTTTCTTTGCGTAAATAAAATACGCGAAATACCTTTTTCCCAGCATTTCACGCAACAATTTGCAGTGAGTAGATCAAAAATATCCCGAGAGAAATTCCCGGAACGTGTAAAGCATAAAGATAATAGACCAAGAGGGCACTGTCAAAAAACCTACCTTGTCGAGTACCAGCAATAAGCATATTAAGCTACTCTCTTGACGTGAACGGAACTTACTCGTCAGTTAAAGCTTAAAATATTTAGAAGTATACAAAAGTAAGTTGTAATTAAAATTATGAAACCACACCAAGTGCCGACAGTAGCAAATATTTTTACCAATCTATTACAAATAATCCTGTATTAACGTTCCCCCTTTCTACGCAACTATTTTAAAACCTCTGACGAATAAAGGGCTATTATAAGTTTGATGTTTCTGTCCGTCAATCTGTGTCATCATAACTTCTAAAAGAATGGGCTGATTTCGATGCGGATTTTTTTCGCAAGGGGATATGATTTTTTAAAATTTAGTAATATTTTAGATAATAACAAGTATTTTACCATCTAAAATATTTACGGTATTATATACGAAAACGACATTTTGGACACATTGGATGTATATCTTTTTCATCAAAATTGGATTCATATCTGCAAATATGGATGACCGCAATATTTTTTTCACACATTAACAGTAAAAAAATTGTGACAGTTAAACCTGCTACTTTTTTATGTGAATTGATGAATTTGATAAAACGAATGATAATAAGTAAAGGATTATACAGTTTGGATTTGCACCAAAAACCGTTGGAAAGCGAAACAAAGTTTTTCTAATGAATTTTTATAGAAATATTCTACTTGTTAGTTAAATGTATTCACGCACAAGATGCGACCGTTGCCTTAAGGCAACTAGTTTAAACTAGTTGACCCATTTTTTTAAACATGAGTAAGAAGTTTCTGGTGATGCAGATACTTGATGAGGTTATGTTAATAAACGTTATGCTCCTAGACTATAAAAAAACAGCCTATAAAAGAACTTGCTTCCAAATGTCAATACACTTATTTAACAGTCTATAGGGATTTGTAGAATAGACCTCTATAGTTTTGTTTAATGCAGTTTATCTCTGTAACTTTTCCATAGAATTCGCCTATAGGTGCTGACGGACTTGAGCATTCACTTTTAATAAACATTTGTGCCAATGTTACATGACAGAAAAATAACGAGAACATTTTAGTGAGCATTCTATCGAACGTTCTGGCGAGCATTCTAGCGAGCATTGCTTCGAGCTTTTTGCCGAGCCGAGATTCATGGTGACCTTAAGCGCCCCACCGCTTTGAGATAACCCACCCCGCACCCCTGTTGCTCTGTTTCTTTTTTTTTACGTAATGAGAATTACCAATGAATGAATATAAATGCAGCGCACGCGACCGTCAAGTCTGACATCATCGTGAAGAATATTTTGTAACGAGCATCGACTAGAGCGTTCACTAGAATGCTCATGAAAATGTTCATAGCAGTGTTTGACTCTATGCTTGGCTTGGCTCGTTGGCTTGGCTTGGTAAATGTGTAGTAACTCCAGCAACATGAGGACCCATTGGACTTTGTCGATTAAATAGTGGCGAGTAAAAATGGTCACGTGAGGTTTTTTTACGCGGTTCGTTGAGCATCTAGAATCTAAAAGAACAATTACAGTCACTTGGTCATACCAAATATTAATAGTGGCTAATATGTATCAGATGACAGTGTGCCGTAGTAAACAATGAATATTGGTGACATGGTTTTTTAAAGTTTCTAACCCTCCTACCCCCATTCGTCTTTTTTAAATTATTAGAAAATTTAAACATGCATTTGCATAAATCCGCTGTAATTTAATCTGATATCTTCGAGTATATTTTCAAGTTACAAAAAGATTAGACAGACAAACTTATACATACTACTATGTACAGAAATTTGGAAAGAAAGAAAGAAAGAAAAGAAAGGAAATTATTTATTAGCGGAATATGTGTGTAAGAGAGATGTTACAAAAATATTTAAGTAAGTATATCAACCTATTCTACCATATTTTGGTGTGTAAATATTTTAACATTTATAAAAAATATTATTTCATTACATGTGCTTTTACTTTTAAGCCAATTATTTATATTTATTACTAGTTTAATTATTTATTACCAAAACATTTAAAAACTTTAATTAAATTTAGCCCTGTCTACCGTAAACTAACACCGTTTCCAAACCAGTCGGGAGAAGAAACGGCGAAACAAACTCCCCTGCATAACGGAGATGGTTAACCTAACTTGCCTGTACGCAAGAGCGTCGCCAACCGATGGCCTAGACTAGATGGAGGCAAAATGATAGGAAAAATATACATTGTAGGTTCAATCGGGATTCTCGTGCCCCCAACTTTTTGACTGGCCTTTCGTTTCGCTATAAATAGTAGCAAACTAGTAGAAAAAGTACTGATAAGAATAATCGATCAAGTCAAGTTATGTTGGGCTCTCCTACCACAACACGGTTTTCGTGGGTTTGCAGCAGCGAGTACCTCGTCGAAATGTGTGGTCATGTTGTTTTTTTGTATGATATTTTTAAAAATGCGAAGGGCGTATATATTTTGGATTAACTGACGCTTATTGCTATTTCAATTCGATTGTTTCTTTACTACAGAAAAGTGAATGCTAAATTTAAAAAAATCTCTACTGCTTCAAGAAAGCGTATTTTATTAACTGTTTGAATACTGTTGCATATTTGTATTGTGACAAAGCTAAAGACATACACACACACACACACATACACACACACAGAGACTGATCACCAAATAATATAGTAATTTTTCTATTTGATAGTTTGATACTTATTTAATATATTAATCAACAGCATGTAAATCATTATAATTTCTTTCTAAGTATAATTTACTGTAATCCATTACGAATCGTGTGTTTTTAGCTAAATAACATCTTCACGCCCATATCTCCGAACTGCTAGGCAGAGGCACAACCAGGGCACCCACGACTAGCCAAAGACACTAAGTCCCACAATGTGATATGTGGCAAGCCTATCGCCAACCGGGCACATTTCAATTTGGAAAAACCCAATTTTCTTTTTTGTTACCCGACCCGGGATTCGGACCCGGGACTACATGCTGTGACCTTAAGTCCAATAACTGAACCGCTAGACCACAGAGGCGAAATAAATAAATCGAACGAATCGCCGTAACTACAAAGTAAGCAAATTTAGATGCTTGAGGTATTGAATATTTTTTTTTATTAATTAATCATCTGATAAAGTCTATGATATCTATTAATTAACTGAACACACCGGACGCCATAGATGTTACAGGCATCGCTTTCCCAAGGAATAGATGTTAGGCCTAATGAAACATACATATAAATAGATACCTACGCAAATAAATTTAAATAATACACAGAAATACAGACCGATATGTTCATCATAGAATTGCGTTTGGTACTTCGTTAAAAATTGGTAATGGTATAACTAGCCCCTCATCATACACACATAGTCAAGCCAAGTCCCTTAGCCGGCAGGCAGAGAGCATCGAGTACCAATTCTCGAGATCCATCCAGAACCGTCTGACTTCCTCCATAATCATTATCATTTTTATACAAATGTACCGGCTTCGGAGACTTGACAGCACACTCTGATAATGTTCGAGCGATTTTATCGTGGAATATCAACCTAGGTCTCTCCGGGTACCTACATCTCTACAGTTAGCATTGTATATATGCTTTGTCAACATCATATCCGTCGTTCTTTCTACGTGTCTGAACCAGCGGAGCATGCCCTTTCTCATTTTAACACCAACACTTTCTTTCAATCCCACTCCTTATCGCATCTAATTGTTACGAATGCGGTAACACCACAGTTTCTATGTAGCACTCTCATTTTGACATCCATCCACATTCACATCTGCGTTTTTATATATAATAAATCAAACGTTAAAAAATCTTTTCGCTTTTGTTAATCCAATTCTTGGGAAAGCCAATAGGCTTATTGAAATCAGGCTACGAACTTCAAAGCTACAAAAGGAGGAACTCTTCGGGAGGAGCTTGTATATGTTGGTAACCAGGGATATCTTCAAACAATATGGGCAAAAAAAAATCGAGCTTTTATCATAGAAAATAAGTGTGTAAGATGTGGTTACTTATTTTCCATTACTTATAAATACATATTAGAGTGTTTTTGAAAGCCGTTAATAAATCATTCGAACTACCAATTTGTAACCAACTGAAACTTCGCATTAGACAAATTATTTTCTTCTGTCGTGACAATGGATTTGTTTTTTGACTAGTACAATACCGCGAATACGGATGCGTAATTTTTTAAATCCTTTTTTCAATAAAAAAAATGTTATGAAAATTAATTCACAAAGTTCCAACTTAGATCACCGAACTAAGAGCTCTTTTTAACATCAGACTGTTAAGCATATGACTAACTAAAGTTATTAGTTAGTAATATTGCTTACCTTATTGGTTACATATTAGTTACCAGTTGGTAACTAATATGTAACCTTTCTAGGGCGGCTTCAGTATATCAAAAGCAACAACTTTTGTTCTACATGAACTCAAACTCAAACTCAAAATCTATTTATTCACATACAAAGATTATTGTGACGCGTATATATAATTCTAAAAACGACCACCGGATCGGAACGCGGCCACACACTGAGAAGATCCGGCGAAAGAAACTCGGGCTTGTCTTTTTTTCTTATAAATAAAATGTACAATAGTATATTTGTAGATATTGTATGAGGAGCAATTAATCCCAAGCATTTCTGTCTTCTAAATATTACAAACAATGACAAACTGAGATATATTCCTTAAATATGCCTAATTATGTGTCTGGGATTACTATTATTATTATTACTACTCGTCGAAAGCTACACATACTTATACACATAAGTATATGTAGTGGGTAGGTATATTTAAAGTGATGGTAATAGAATTACTTTGAGAGCTATTGAACATAAAACCGCTAATATGAATAACATAACCTTGTCAAAAATGATTTGGCAGCGTCGATCACTTTTAGCTGCGTCAAGTGATACGAGCAAAGCGCTTTCCTTTCAAATTATTTTAATTAAAATTAAAAAAATCACATTGACTAAGTTTAAAACATATTTTAGCAGCACTTCAAAACTTTTTAATAATTGTTGCCAGATTCTCTGAAAATATCGTTAAATCGGCAATTAGCGTTTGTATGTCATTTATGCTTCAAACATTTATTTTCAAATAACTTTAAATTTATTTTAGGTGAAAAAAATTAATTGTTGTTTGTATCTTTTGGAAATATTTTGAACGTTATAAAACTAAGAAAAATATTTTATACATTTAATACACCTAATTCTAGGACTTATTTCGGTATACGTGACAATAACATACATATATTTTAATTTCTGTTTTTATCACTGTCTTATAGTAATATTATTTAAATTATGCGCTTCGGTTTTACACTTTATACATTTTTTTATTTTATTTTTAAATTGGCTGACCTAATCTAAATTTAAGCAAAATGAATGATTGTGTAATAACAACTCTATATAGATATCTGTAAAATACATTTGGATTTAAATAGTACTACTGTACATTATTGTTTGAAGAACATTAAGTAATATTTATAAGAAAAGGATTCAATATGAACAAAGATATTTTTGAATGAATAAAACTAGCAATGCTATTGTATCGCGATAGAGAAGCATTCCCTCTAAACGCTTATTACTTGTTATCTACACATTATCTACACGTGCGCTTTTGGAATATGACTACAGCGAAAATAGCCTACACCCGGCGGCTACTTTCGTACCTATATTATTAAACCGACTCCAAAAAGGAGGAGGTTATCAATTTGACTGTATGGTTTTGCTTTTTTTTATATTTGTTTCGGGAATACTCGACTAGTAAGGGACAATTTTTTGTGTTTTTTTTTATTACAAGTAGACGGATTTCCTGATAAGAAATTCACGCCGCCTAGAGACACCGAAGGTGGTAATGTTGCGTTGCCAACCTCAGGCCGAGATATTAGACCTCGAGCAAAAGTAAGTTTACCTGCTACTTTACCTCCGAACCGGAACACGTCAACGGAAAGTGCTGACGTGCGACAGGAATAGGTAAGGCGATGGTACCAATCCGGGCGAATTGCTGCAAAACTCTACAACCTAGTAGGATGTCACGGTGTTAGTGACGATAAGCCTATGCTCGCCTTTTACGAGCGGCCTGGCAGGAAGGCAGGTTCTTGTTTAAGGTATGTTCCATACATCATAATTTCAAGATGATCTTATCTATCTTTATTTACAGGATTGTCATGTTCAAAGGAGAGATTTAAGTGTAGTAACAGAGAAATTCCTTAGGTCAAGTGATAATTATTCTCTTCAAGTTCCGTCTGGAAACACTTGCTGTTACAGCCGTTCGCAAGCAGTTATTGGAATTCTCCCTTCGTAGATATCAGGAGAAGGAGTTCAAAATATAAATATTTTCAGAAACATGATAAGGCGTCACTTTCTACGTTGTTGAGTTTGATTTTTTTAATTTGTTTTAATTCGAAAAAAAAAGTATCTTCACGCCCATATCCCCGAAGAGGTAGGTAGAGGCACAACAAGGGTACCCACGACTAGCCATAGATACTAAATTCAACAATGTGATAGGTGGCAAGCCTATCGCCAACCGGGCAAATATTCTATCCCGAGCAACAATTTTTTTGTTAGAAAATTGAAAAAACCCAATTTTCTTTTGTTGCCCGATCCGGGATTCGAACCCGGGACCTCATGCAGTCAAGTCCAACAACTAAACCGCTAGACCACGACCAATATTTAAAACAATATTTTGTTTTTAGGATATTTTTTCAATTTAGTATTAGATGCATTTTATATTTTTAACCCTCTGTTACTCAAGAACATGGATTTTTCTAAATTTTTGTTTTTAGTTTATGAAGAGCAAATAAGAAAACACGTGTTTTGGGATTTTTCACAAATTTAGTTAATTTCATAGAAATTTACAAAAAAAGGAGTGTTGCCTGTAGGCAACACTGAGACACTAGGCCAAAAAGAGTAATAGTTAACTTTGAACTTTTCAGAAATATTTCGTTTATGAAAGGTGAAAGTTTTTAAAACAATTTTTGGTTTTCGTATAACACAATGCTACACCACATTTTCGTGCATATTGTGGGTGAATCCCGTATATTTTGGAAACGTATATCTGATTTTTTGTCGGACCATATAGGCCAGTGCCCAATCTGGTCTCGTCTGTCTGCCATCGGGGAGAGTGTTGAGCTGGTCCTTTTCGCTTTTTAGCTTGAAGCACGTTCTCCACTGATCGGCGACTAGACACACCCGATTTTGTGCCCATTTTACATAGCGACACTCCAGACGAAAATCTGCTGATAGTAAACGGCGAGACACCGGTAGGTTTTTGTATTGATAAACTTTTTTGTAAAGTAACCATGCATTAGCCATTGTGAGGTCTAGATAATGGTAGAAGAGGCGCAGGTGCCATCGCTTACTACGCAGCCGTATCTTGTAAATTCCCATAATACTGTCTATAAGGTCAACACCACCCATGTGGCGATTGTACTCTCCAACTACATTGGGTCGCTTTATGTTGACATACTTTGAATTCTGTTAATCCCATCTCCAAACATTAGTTTCCAGTTCTTGTTCCGTCCGGCGAAAGTTGAAGCCAAGGTCACAACTTTGTTGTCCTTCCATGCAACAACAGACACATCCACCCCGTTGACATCGGCTACATATTCTTCAGAGTACCCACGTTCTTTTTTTTAAATATCGTTTTCCGATTGTAACTTACAATCTGGTATACTACTCGTAATTCGTCTTACTGTACCGAGAGCATGAATGCCTTATTTAGCTAGATATTCCAACCAAAGTAGAGAGGTGAAATAATTGTCAAAATACAGCTTCAAACTCTGGTGCCTTGGAATCATGCGCCCTAGTCTCACTACGACGTTAGACGATGCACCTAGATCTGACTCATTTTGTAGGACAACATTTTCTCCTTACCAGTTTCAATTTCAGTTATATATGCGTAGCCTGAAGCTCCACTCAGCACGAACACTTTATATCCCCCTTTGTGCAGTTTATTGGGATACTATCTTTTCAGTGTGTTCCGTGCTTTAGTGGAGAACATTTGCTCGTCAAAACAAAGATGATATTCCATTAAGACATTGCTATAAGCTGCATTCAGGAAGTCCACTATAGGTCTTATTTTGAAAATTCTATCACGTCCAGGATTGTACAGATCGTGTTCAGGATCTATTATAGAATCCACATCAATATCCAACATCGCAGTTTCATTCTCTAATGTTTCCAATTCGGGTATAAAATCAGGGTCTGCGAGGCTGTCATCATCAAAATCCAAACCATCCTCACTGTCGGCACCGTTTTCTAACTCAAAAGTAATGTCCACGTCCTTGAGAGTCCGCTTGGAAGCCCTCCTAGAACATTAGAAAATCCCAATGAACACTGTGCATTACATACAAAATAACTACCCCTTTCGGTCAATGTAGCCTACGAGCTACAAACATAAATTTTCAAAAAAAGTAACAAAATAATGCTAATTATGTCAATGGTAATGTTTCATATAATAGTTGATGCACTTACCTGTCCATATTCCCAATATTACATCCAACAACACCAAAAAAACTATTTTTAATTATTTTTCAAATCAGAGCATGCGCACACTTTTTCAAATCACTGGCAGTTGAAGTTAAAACCCCGATTCGTGACAGATATCGCCATCTAGTTATTGGTTTTAGAAGTAGATCGATACTTTGTAGAACATGGTCTACAGTGCATTAAAATAAAAAATAAAAACTTGAGAGGTGTCAAGGGACACCCGGATGGAACGAAGTTCTATCTCCCCCCTCTCTCTCAATCTCTAGTAATCTCTATCTCTATCTCTCTTATAGAGAGAGACAGACAGAGAAACATGAAAAAAATAAATAAAAAAGTAATAATAAAAAAAATTAAAAAAAACAAAAATAAAAAAATTAAAAAAAACAAACATGCGCAATCCGCAAAGCTTACAATAGCTTACTATAGCAAAAAGTGTCGTGACAACTTTTCGTAAGATTTTTTTCCGTCCGTTCCGTCTCCTTTCACAACGCGCAATAAGGAACTTCGTTCCAATAATAATGATATGATTTTTGTGGTGGACCGAACGGTATGTTGCCTACAGTCTACACCATGATACAGAGGGTTAAAAGTACCAATGGACAGTAGTTCTATACTCCAGCGTTTACTGGAAGAGATCGCTGACTTGGCAGTAAGGCCACCTTTATGTATCTTACAGTTTCAGTTTTATTTGATGAATTTTTAATTTCTATGTACTTGGTGCGCAATAAAGAGTTATTATATGGTAAATAGAAAATATAAATTCCATTTCCGTTGGTCGATGACGCCTGAACGAATTCCAATTATCATATGAAAAAAACAACATTCGTCGTGAGAACAGGACAACGTCTGTCATCTAAACTCATATACATTTTATCAAAATTAGACAAGTAGTTGAGTTATACAATACGAAAAAGCTGGTACACCTCGCGCAGTGACGTCATTTCTTTTATGATGATAAAAGATCGGTTTGATATTTAAGCATAGCTCAGAAACCACTTGTCTATGCCATATGTCTATGATTGATAGAATTTATATAACCTCGGGTGATATCGAGTTGACAATTTTCTCGGAATCATAAGCTACCTTTCGAAAAATGAATTATCAAATCGCGACGTGTTAATGAAATTACAGATTTACTGCACTTGTATTATCACGTAGGTAATAGCGTTGCAGATGAAAGCAATTTTTTGAGATCATATGTTTTTTTTGCTTTTTTTTATCGCTTCTGTGGTCTGTTGGTCCAAGTGTTGGACTTGACTTTATGAGGTCCCATGTTTGAATCCCGGTTCGGGCAACAAAAAAATGTTGCTTGGGATTGAATATGTGCCCGGTTGGCGATAGGCTTGCCACCTATTACATTGTGGGACTTAGTGTCTTCGGCTAGTCGTGGGTGCCCTGGTTGTGCCTCTGCCAAAATCCTTCGGTGATGAAACTTTGTGCTTTTTTTGAAAAAAAAAATAAACAAATAATTTCTTTGACAAATAAAAGCATAAAATAAGAGGTTTTGCAAAGCGTGGTACAATCTAATAATGTGACTACTTCATATTTGTAACTGTTGGCATAGACATAAATCGCTTCACAGTATGTCGGGATTTAGTAATTTCTATGTAAATGAGATGATCCTGTGCGTCTCATCACTGTGTCAACAAGTTGAGGAATCTGTTCATATCTTCAAGCACAATTTCGGTTCAAACTGATATTTTGTATGAGTAAAAACTTAAAATGTTATACCAGGGTTGCGTATAAAATAAAGCTTATGGGTCTGAAAATGAAAATAAAACAATACTTTAGACAATTTGATGATTTTTTTAAAACGACTTGGAAAAAGGATGAGTCTACATGTTCGACTCATTTTTCATGGTAATCGACTTCTCCGTAGAAAAATCGATTTTGAAAAATCCTTTTCTTGAAAAATACGTGCTTACGGGTTGGCCTCGTTGCTACCAAGTCTGGATCTAAGTATGTAATCCCAGAGAAATAGAAGAAAATACTTAATTTTAGTTACCAAAATGTTTTAATTATTGAAATTACACTTTTTTTGTACTTAAATTATTTATTTTTTTAGAAATGCGCACCTAGTAAAATAGACCATTATGACGTCAGTTTCGCCAAGGGACTTGAACGGACTGTGTGTATGTATGTATGAAAATTACTCTATTCCCAAAATTTGGTGCTTGTTGACCACTTTAATATTTAAGGTATTTTACAAATTGTCTAATAAAAATCGTATTTCATCAAAATTTAAAATGAATATAAAATACATTAAAATTTCTATTAAATCGTTTCTAGATATACAATTGTACATTGATATTTAAGTCAAAAAAGTTAAAAGGATAACATAACAATATTTTTTTACTATTTTGAAGAAAACATAAATGATATGAAAATAGCATTCATACTTGGCGTCAAGTAAGTTGGATAAGTAAGTATGGATGTATGTATGTACGTACGTTCATATCTTCACGATTAGTTCCTGGAATGGTAGACAGGTATAGACACCATTTATGTTATAGTTGCTTTGCTGCCTTATGGCCTGGATGCTAGTATAATATTTTTGTTAGAATTTTTTAAAACACATGTTAAATATAACAATTTTCATTTCATCTCCGAAACCGGTGTGTTTATATGAAAAGAGTTTAAATTACACATTAAGCTAAGCATCTCTGCGAGGGTTGTGATATTGACGTGTTATTTATTAAAGTAGTCATCCCCGTGTTGGTTCGGGTTCCTTTGCAGAATAGAGCATATACCTTCCTGCCAGACAGCTCGTAAAAGGCGAGCACAGGGTCACTAACACCGTGACATCCTAATAGGTGTTAGAGTTTCTCAGCGACTCGGCCGGATTGGTACCACCGCCTTACCTATTCCTACCGCCATAACGTCCAATGCTTGTCGTTGGAGTGTTCCGGTTCGGAGGGCTAGGTAGCCGGTAAACTTACTTTTGCTCGAAGCCTAACATCCCGGCCTCAAGTTGGCAACGCACCATTACCACCTTTGGTGTCTCTAGGCGGCGTGAACTTCTTACCATCAGGAAATCCGTCTGCTCGTTTGCCTTCCAATATCATAAAAAAAGGTATGGCTACATCTATTAAAATACGTACACATTTTAATAAAACACGTGTTGACGTATTGTTGGAAGGTATGCATTCAAACATGTCCAACCGCACTCATTTCCATGTAAATTAGATTGTTGTCCCTCCTGTGTGTCCCATTCAGTCGATACAAGCATTCTATGTATATTGATTGAAACTGGGACACATGAATACTACATTTCTATATGAATACAGATTGTAATTTGTGATCCTTTGATTTTTTAGTCGAATTTGTTTTATCGACATTACCCTAACGAAGAAGAGACAATAAAGGGTCTTTTAATCAAAAGATGTTTCTATTTTGAAATTTTTTGTGATTAGGAAAAAAGTATCGCCTCTGTGGTGTAGCGGTTCAGTTGTTAGACTTGACTGCACGATGTCCCGTGTTCGAATCCCGGGTCGGGCAACAAAAAGAAAATTGGATTTTCTTCTTGTTGCTCGGGATTGGATATGTGCCCGGTTGGCGATAGGTTTGCCGCCAATCACATTGTGGGACTTAGTGTCTTTGGCTAGTCTTGGATATGAGCGTGAAAGATACTTTTTTTAGGAAAATTCAACAAATTTTAAATGAGGATAATAATTTAGTTTAGGCACTATTTGAACCCTTACCACTTGTATGTCGCTGACGGCACTTGAACTATTTAATTTAAATTACTGTCTTATCGATTATAACTTGGTTCCTATGATCAACGAACAGTAATACATTAGTATAACCTTTGGTTGTTTATCTAAAAGTAACGAAGCGTTGCACATAGTTATACAAAATGTTTCAAGTTCTTCTTCTTTTATAAATATAGCTTTCGATCGTTTTTCACGACTACTTTGCCAATGTCAAGTTAGTTATTAATTCTTATACAGTCATAAGTCACTATGTGCAAAGTCATGTCAGGTCAGGGTCTTGAGTAAAGCAGTGGCTTCGTTACTCAAGCTCATCTAGAAGATTTGACGGCAGTGAGAAAATAGACAATATACGAATTTCTTCATGATTATTTCATTTGTGCACTTTCACTGAACAAAATTGATCTAACTCCCACCTTAATTAACCAATTTCACTCAATATAAACACGAAATTCAAAATGAAAAAATTACGACCACCTTCCTTCACGATGGCGCCAAAACTCAATGTTTTGAGTTAACAGTCAATAACGAACGACCGTACGTTTACCGGCTACCTTACCCTCCGAACCGGAACACGCCATGACGTTATGGCGGCAGGTATAAGAAAGGCGGTGGTAGCAATCTGGGCGAATCGCTGCTAAACTCTACCACCTAGTCAGATGTCACGGTGTTAGTGACGGTGAGCCTATGTTCGCCTTTTACGAACTGCCTGGAAAGGAAGGCAGACGGTCTATTCTACAAAGGAGCCCGGATCAACACGGGCCAACACGCCTAGTCTTTAACCAAATAGAGAAAGTCTAATTTAAAGCTTTCTACCTTCTTTTCGTGAGTAAATATCACAATTGTATCTGAACACGATACCGCCCAAAATACGTCCTAAGTGCCCTAATCTCGGAGAACCCTCTTGGGAATGACGCAAAACTCGTGTATAACCCTGGAATTTATTCGCACAGTCCGTTTATTCAATATTTTATTTTTTTACGTTCATTTGTTAACAGAAAATTGCAAAAGCTATTTTTGTAAAGCTTGTTTTAAGCTTGCAACACATTGTACTGTGATATTTATAGATAGCACGTATTTATTTCGACCAAAAATTTCAAATGTTTCTATTATTATATTTTTCTGATTTTCTTACCAGATTCATTAAAACATAAAAAATAAGTATATAGTTTTAATGAAGAACCTACTTACATACACACATAATTTTTAAAAATATGTATTTATTTTGTTTTAACAATATATGTATACTTAGAATGAACTCATTTTATAAGGAACTGTGCACTTATAAAAAAAATTATCTTCACGCCCATATCCCCGAAGAGGTTGGCAGAGGCACAACAATGGCACCCACGACTAGCCGAAGATACTAAGTCCCACAATGTGCTATATTTATAAAAGAAGAAGAACTTGAAACATTTTGAATAACTATTTGCAACGCTTCGTTACTTTTAGATAAACAACCAATGGTTATACTAATGTATTACGGTTCGCTGATAACAGGAACCAAACTTTAATCGATAAGAAAGTAATTTAAATTAAATAGTTCAAGTGCCGTCAGCGACAGACAAGTGGTAAGGGTTCAAACTAAATTATTTCATTTAAAATTTGTTGACTTTTTTCTAAAAAAGTATCTTCACGCCCATATCCCCGAAGAGATAGGCAGAGGCACAACCATGGCACCCACGACTAGCCGAAGATACTAAGTCCCACAATGTGATAGGTGGCAAGCCTATCGCCAACCGGGCACATATCCTATCCCGAGCAACATTTTTTTTATAAGAAAATTGGAAAAACGCAATTTTTTTTTTGTTGCCCGACCCGGGATTCAAACCCTGGACCTCATGTAGTCAATTCCAACAACTGAACCGCTAGACCACAGAGGCGACTA
>NJDC01000780.1:369856-402152 GCA_002245475.1 Calephelis virginiensis | reverse complement strand
TATTATATTTTTCTGATTTTCTTACCAGATTCATTAAAACGTAAAAAAAATATAGTCTTAATGAAGAACCTAAAGTATCTTCACGCCCATATCCCCGAAGAGGTAGGCAGAGGCACAACCATGGCACCAGCGACTAGCCGAAGATACTAAGTCCCACAATGTGATAGGTGGCAAGCCTATCGCCAACCGGGCACATATCCTATCCCGAGCAACATTTTTTTTATAAGAAAATTGGAAAAACCCAATTTTCTTTTTGTTGCCCGACCCGGGATTCGAACCTGGGACCTCATGCAGTCAAGTCCAACAACTGAACCGCTAGACCACAGAGGCGACTACACTTATAGAACATAACTTATTCCCGGTTTCTCTCAAGAAACGAGTAATTTTTCTTACGAATGGTAGTTTTTTGTATTCCCCGTGATCGCCCGGGCTCCTTTGCGGAATAGACCTTCTGCCTTCCTTCCAGGCAACTCGCAAAAGGCGGGCATAAGCCTATCGTCACTAACACCCTGACATCTGACTGGGTGGTAGAGTTTCGCAGCGATTTGTCAAGATTTGTACCACCACCGGACCTGTTCCTGCCGCTCTACTTTCAGTGCTTGCCGTTGAAAGATGAGGTAGCCGGTAAACTTACTTTTGCTCGAGGACTAACATCCTGGCCTCAGGTTAGCAACGCACCATTACCACCTTTGGTGTCTCTAGGCAGCGTGAATTTCTTATCATCGGGAAACCCGTAAGCTTGTTTGCCTTCCAATATCATAAACTTAAATTATAAACCATTGTTTGGATTATTATAAACTGTATTAATATGGGAAAAAAAAGTTTTTTTTTATAATTAATATAATTATAAACTGGATTAATATGGGACTACTTTGAAATCATGACCTATTTATCTAAAGCTACCAAAATCGGTTGGCTATTGGCCTAGTAGTCGCGTAACCAACATACAAAAAATAAATAAATAATACATATAATGGAACTGAAAACTTCCTCTTTTTTGGAATCGGAATCATGGCCTATTTTCTAAAATTAATCATCAAAATCAGTGCTCTATTAAACTAATTACAAAACATATTCGAATTAAAGAGCACTTCCTTTTTGTAGTCGGTAAAGCAGCCTTTAAAGGCAGGATTCCTAAATGCTAAAAATAAGCTGTTGACAAAATTAGACGGCCAGTATCTAAATAATCTATTATTATAATATTCGCTCATCCGGTTCAACAACGGCACAACTTACATTGAGTTAATTTTCAGGAGCTTAAATAGAGGCTTGTTTTATTTAGTTTTGTGTTTTCCATCCTGAAGAGATTTCACTAAAAATATATTATAATAGATTATGTAATTTTAATCACTTATATCTAAAAAGTAATTTTCACAATTTTGGTAAATGTGCCAACTAACGAACTACGAGGAAATGCTCGTATTAGGATATTATATATAATAGTCTACTAACTGCTATCATGTTATTTTTTAACGTATTTTGAACTGTTACTTAAATTGTAAAACACCAGTTATTTTTTTTACTGTTACTTGGATTGTTAGTTTTGCAATTGTGCGTGAAACTTCATGCAATAAGTAAAATTCTTTTCGTTATTTCCATTACCGAGAGAATCCCCAAATGTCTCAGGAGTATAACATAATACAACTGTTTAAAAGGCTAAATTTACGGTACAGTAATTGTCAGAGGATCATTATGAAAACGTCAGATAAATATGTTTGTATTTGGTAACATTAGCAGTGCCTTCCTTCGAGCGCATACTTATCCGAAACTGAATTAGGTCACTGTTTAAGGAGCAGTGACCTAATTTGGAACATGTGTTGTTATAAAACTCTATTATTAAATTTGAAACAAGATTTTCTCCAGTATAGTATTGGATCTCCTCTGTGGACTAGTGGTCTAGTGTTGGACTTGACCTTGAGGTTTCAAGTTCGCTCCCTGGGACAAGCAACAAAAAAAATTGAAATTTTTCAATTTTCTAATAAAAGTAACGTTTCCCGGGATTGAATATGTGCTCGGTTGGAGATAGGCTTGCCACCTATCCCATTGTGCGACATAGTGTCTTCGGCTAGTCGATATGGGAGTGAAGATACTTTTAGTGCTGGACACTGTAATTCTGACGATAAAACATACGTTTCAAAATTAAAATAAGTTTACCATATTTTAATCGTACAAATATTAATAAAACGTCAGCACAACACAATATGGTAGAATATATTGGTACTTACTTAAATTTCGAGTACTTTTTAACGTACTTATTCAGCACTCAAGTAATTTTCTTTTAATTAACTGTTTTTGTTACTACTTCTTATCACACTTATTTCGCATTTATTATTATTATTCTTTTTAATATACTAATTCCGCATTTAAATAATTGTTATTTACTTAAACATTTTTAAAATCACTTCTTAACACACTCATTCCACATTCAAACAATTGTTATTTGATTAAATAGTTTTGTAACTACTTCTAAATACACTGATTCCGCCTTCAAATAATTGTCATTTGTTTAAATAGTTTTGTTACTACTTCATATCACACTTTTTCCGCATTCAAATAATTGGGTTGTCTATTGTTTTCCTGAAGAATGTATGCCATATATTCAAACGCCAGAATTTCATTGTGCGTTGTCTTTAATAACTTTATGGGAAACAAAGTTTCTAGCACGTGACTACTGTAGTAAACAGTGAGTATGACATTTGAAATTATGAGAAACAATATTATGTCTATTGACCATTTTAGCAGATGAAATTAGGCAAATAAAATTCTGGCAAACGGGTGTAACCGAAATAATTGTCATTTAGTCAAATATTTTTAACAGATTTAAAATAAGCCTTTATTTTGCTAATTCCGCATAAGCAGTGTAACTGTTGTGGCAAATAATCCTCCAAACGATACAAAATGTGACAAGCCTAACTGACGTTCCCACCATCTACCTCCGCGACCAGAACACGAATATAGGAAGAGCTCGGGAAACAATATAAATTGTCACGTTCTTTACATGTGACAACCCTACCTAAAGTTCCCACCTCCCACCTCCGCGACCAGATCACAAATAGAGTCCGAACACGGGAAACAAACCCACTTCTCACGACCTTCGCTAAATTTGTCGAAGCACTCACCACAGAGAACACCAAATCGCACTCGACGTACGTTTCGCCTCTACATCGAGGCATCCTCAGGAATTCGACCGTACCGTACAAACGACGACACACGAGTGACTTGCCGTCGCCTCGATTGCTCCTTATATAGACCAAACCCCCCAATATCAATTATTCGTAACCGCTTCACGAATCGACTGTGAAATTCTGTGCGACTCGATTGCTGCTAAAAATTCGTATGAATAGGGAATTCGATATATTTATTTGTTCATTCAACAATGTTTTGGACACATTATTGTGTTTTATGATTTCTAATTGTCAAAATGTTTATTTCTAAACGCCGCTATATGTTCTTTGTAACTCTCTCCTTCCTTTCTTCAAAACTCTACCACCTAGTCAAATGTCACGGTGTTAGTGGCGGTGAGCCTATCCCCGCCTTTTACGAGCTGCCTGGCAGGAAGGCAGATGGTCTATTCTCCAAAGGAGCCCGGACCAACACAGGATTTAGGTACAAGTACAAGCTTTAGGTACAACAAATATTTTTCGATATTTTCATGATTGCGTGAAACTACTATTGTAATAAGGCTAATTTTTATTTTTTAGATGCTAATGTTGTGTAACGATGGCGATATTTCCACTAAGAAGAATATTTTGGAAAAGATCAACAACCACCTACAAAATCTTTATGTAGCTAAGGTAGCTAAGAACCAGCTCAATCATGTCAATATTCAAATGCAGATCAAAATCGGTAAATCTGTACACAAGTTATGCTGCCATGATGGAAGTTTCCATCTTGGGAGGCAGAGTAGTCGGTAATGTTGCAAACAAACCCGGACTAAGGGATTTTCTCTAAAAACTCTATCGCTAGAGAATCGCGAAGGAATTACTAGAACGAGTTAATTGGGTTAGAAAACCCAACTTTCATGAACTGGTTGTCATTGGTGAAGAAACGTCGGTTCAAGAAATTGACATGCAGATTAGTCAAAATTTTCCGGAGAGGCGCCTTCTAACTGAACTGAAATCGAAAAAACTACTCCAAACTAGTTTAAAAGTCACTAATGTTGAGTGTTTACTTTGACTATCGCAGTGTTGTGCACTCGGGATTCTTGCCAAAAGGTCATAAGAAATATTATTTGAGCGTTGTTTGTTATACAAAAGCGATGAAAACGGCTAGATTAAGAGAAAAGAAAATTCTTGGATGTCGCATCACGATAACGCACCTTCGCACAAGGTCATCATTGTGAACGATTTTTTGACTAAACGTTCAATAAATACCATCTAGAAACCACTATATTCGCCATATATCGCTCCAGCCCCTTTGTTGCCCGTGTTACTACCAATGTAACTACCAGTAGTAAGATGGGTAATTTTTTTTTCTGTTTTTACTACTGCAGTTGTAAGTTGCAAGAACGGAAATACTAAATTGTTCATCTTACTACCAAGTGACTATAGTTGTTACACGGGTAACTTATTTGCCGCTATTACTACTGCAGTTGTAAGTTGTTGGAATGAAAATATTGTGTTACCCGTCTTACTACTACCCAATTGTAGTTGTTACATGGGTAACAGTTGCAGTGCAGTTCTAAGCAAAGAAACATTAAATTGTCTGTGTTACTACCTCAAAAATAAACTTTGTCCATCTTCAAGACATAATCTAATAATTAAATTGTATACAAAGTGATCAATTTCCATGGCTATGATTGATAGAGACATAAAAAACAAAGGAATTAAACTTTCTTGTTTAAAAGGTCACAAATAACTTACACTTTACAACTTAACTCTTAGATTATGTCTTGAAGATGAACAAAGTTTATTTTTGAGGTAATAACACAGACAATTTAATATTTCTTTGCTTACAAGTGCAATACTACCAAGTTACCCATGTAACAACTACAATTGGGTAGTAGTAAGACGGGTAACACAATATTTTCATTCTAACAACTTACAACTGCAGTAGTAATAATGGTAAATAAGTTACCCGTGTAACAACAATAGCAATTTAGTTTTTCCCTTCTAACAACTTACAACTGCAGTAGTAAAAACAGAAAAAAATTACCCATCTTACTACTGGTAGTAACATTGGTAGTAACACGGGCAACAATGGCTCCAGCCGATTTCTTTCCTTTTCCCAGCTAAAATTACCATTCCGTGGCGCAATAACCTGACACATGAAGTGGTTTATTTTTGATATCTCTATTCTGTTGGCCACAGGAGATAACAAATACAAACACGTCATTTCACAGTTATTTGATGTACACTTTACACAGTGGTCATCACTAAAAAGATACGGAATCAGGCCTCAGTTTTCAATCGGTATAAGACATAAAAGAGAATTCGCTAGAACTGAACTCAATTATTGCGGAAACAGCGTTTAAAAAATGTTTTGATGTTTGGATTATTCGTAAGAGTGTATCGTTTCAGTCGGAGTATACTTTGAAGTTGATAAAATATATTTTGATGAATAACAAACAGTTTGTGTATTATTTATTAGCCCTTATTTTAGCCCCTACCATGAGATTCCTTTTATGATATTGGAAGGCAAACAAGCAGACGGATTTCTTGGTGGAAATTCCCGCCGCCTAGAGACACCAAAGGTGGTAATGGTGCGTTGCCAACCTGAGGCCGAGATGTCAGACCTCGAGCAAAAGTAAGTTTAAAGCTACCCTAACCTCCGAACCGGAACACGTCATGACGTTATGGCGGCAAGAATAGGTAAGGCGGTGGTACCAATCCGGACGAGTCGCCCTAGTTAGATGTCACGGTGTTAGTGACGGTGAGCCTATGCTCGCCTTTTACGAGCTGCCTGGCAAGGAAGGTAGATGTTCTATTCTACAAAAGAGCCCAGACCAACACGGGGAAAAACGGGCTTATGCTCGACTTTTACGAGCTGCCTGGCAGAAAGGCAGATGGTCTAGTCTGCAAAGGAGCCAGGACCAACACGGCTTGTCAAGTTTACTATACTCACCACCGTCTCTATAAGTTATTTGTATGAAACCCTTGAACAGTTCTTTACCAATTCGTTACCAATAGAGGCTCTATTGGTAACAAATTGGTAAAGAAATATATTTTTAGACCAAAAGTGTCATAGATTTCAACATGTAACTTACCGAACGTAATCCAGACCAACTCATGGTAAAGGCCCTTTTCCCGGTATTTTCTTGACAGAGTGTCGATACTATATAATTGCGACAGAAACGGGGTATTAAAATCGCGTTTTTAGCCAAAGTTATTAAATCAGAAATTCGTTCAAATCCCAGGCTGTATAACTGACACCAATTTGAAACTTCGTTATAACGAGTTTCCAAGTCATTTTACAATTTCGAGGGAATTCTAATTTGAAGTTATTTTATTACATAGCAAAATTATCGGGCAGAGTTAAACATTTTTTTATCCGCAATTACTTGTTAGTCGTTAGTTTGTTGTCAGCGTATAAACAATTAGTGAATTTTATAATCTGATGATATGAAGCGAAAATAATTTATGTATTAAAAACATGTAACAAAAATATTTAACTATACTAGAATATTTGGTGTGCTAAAATTTTAGTGTTTCTGAAAAAAAAATTTGATATTGGAAGCAGACGGATTTCCTGATTAAAATTAATTTTCATAAAAAGCATGTATCCCTAAGTTATACTCGTAGAGAAATATGCTTTCCGTCCTTAATTCTAATTTTTCTGATATTAAAGTTTAAGCCTCAATTCCTGCCGTGGCTGTAATCTGAACAGCAGAATCTGTACCGAGACGTTTTGATGCAATATTATTTCAAAATCGCTATCTACGTCAATTTTTATAATAAACTAGCGGCCCGGTACATGCCTCGCTACGTATACAACCGCATGAATGACTTAACACAACAAAAAAGAAAATAGAACAACTGAAAAAAGTTTCAATATAACGGCACAATCCACATCTGAAAAAAAAATCGATTTAACTAAAAATGCTCATTCATAAAACGATGGATCATTTTATTGAATTCATTTGTTACAAAAAATATGATAAATGATGAACCGCTCCACGGATTTTATGCAAACTTCACATAAACAATCTACTAAACAAATCCTAAACATTTAGTTTGGATAGGTGAGCCCGTTCTTGAGTTTTAAAATTACAACGAAAAGTGGCGTTGATTTTTATAATAAATGAAACCTTTTGTTTATGTAAGGCTATTGTATTTTATTAATTCTTTCAGTGGGTATTCGTGTATATTTTCCTATTTCTTTATTTAAACATATGCATTCTTTACTACAGTAAACGTTATTTTTATTAATATCTATAGTAAAGTAAGCAGTAAAGTAAGTATCTTTACACCCATATTCCCAAAGAGGTAGACAGAGGCACAACCAGGGCACCCATGACGAGCCGAAAACACTAAGTACCAGAATGTGATAGGTGGCAAGTCTATCGCCAACTGGCCACACATCCGAATCCCGGGCAAAGTCATTATTATTAGAAAATTGTAAATACTCATTTGCTTTTCTTCGGTTTTATAGCCTGACCCCGAGATTGAACCCAGGATCTCAAGAAGTCAAGTCCATTGCCGAATCGCTAAATCACAAAAGCGACAATGCTTTAATATTATTATTATTATAAGCCAAGTTAATTTGCAAAAAAACTGATTCCAGATCTAAGCATTTAAGCTGTATATACGCTTTATGGGCAGATAGCTAAATGCTACTTTGTTTTATACTTTACAGTGATAGTTACAGTAATTTACCAGTTTTACTATTTTTTTTATATAATTAGACGATAATTAAGCTAACCATTTTCTGTTAATAAATTGCACATAACATAATTGTATAAACGGTGTGTTGTTAACTTAAAATTTAATTTGAATCCCTGTTTAAAATCTATATGTTAATACGTGATGCCAAAACTTCGGACCCCTTTTTACGAAAACGGACGCAAGAGCATAAAATTTGGCACACTTACAGTTTATATGTAGGAGAAGTGCAGAACGCTAATATTTTTTAATAATAATGCTTATAAAGTACATTAAATCAATAACTAAAACATTACCCGCACTACCATGCATTTGACACACACAAACAAAGATATTGATGATAACGACAAAAGATCACAGATGGTGCACTAAAAAGTTTAGAATTAAAGTAATTGGTCTTGAGAAATGAAGATAGCGTTCTAATATCAACAAGATATTAATATTTGTTATGGTGGAATTCTGACCAACGGGCGACCTCTAGGCTTATTTAATTGGCTAGCACCTTCTTTAAATCACACATAAACTTGCCCGAAAGATTTTTGAGATAAATATAACAATAATTTAAGTCGGTCTATTAATATATAAAGAATATTGAAAGATATGAGGTAATGAAGGATCTCGTACATACATATGCATATGACACTGGTGAAACACATAACCTTGCTGCCAGCCGGGTAAAAATCCTAACCCTACCATTTAAACAGTAGTAAATTACAAGGATTTATTTGGAAACCCCTCTGTTTACGTGTCTGTGTGATTTATTGAGCACATTCGTTCACCGTGGCACCAATGTTATAAATACTTCTTGATATTCCAGAACAAGGGTGACCAGTTAAAAAGAAACGCAGGATAACAAGTAGGAGGAAGGTTTATTTATTTATATTATTTCAGTTGCATTGTTCCACTAATTTAATTTTTTTTAAAAGTCAACAGGCAAAATGATGACATATTTTTTTTGGTTATAAATACCAAAAGCAAAAAATGTACCTACACTAAGCATCGTATAATTAACATAAAATATTATAGTTAATTTCATTAATAGAATTACTGTTTACTAGATGGTAGAGTCTGGCGATAAATTTCCAGATTTTTTGGGAAAACATCGTTTTCTAACATTCCTACCTAATAACACATTTTTACAAAAACCTATATAAAATTTAATTGCAAAAGAGGTTTGAGTGTTAAATATTTAAAAAAATACACATAGTTTCACTCTTCAGAAGCAAAAACTTAATATATATTCACTCAGAATCACGAACATGCTTGATGTGCTCTAATTCTTTTTAAGGATTTGTTTATTTCTTTCTAACGTAAACTTTTCGTTTTGTAAATCCCGGAAGTCCTCACTCACACTAAAATAAGCGAAAATTTTTTGACTCGCTAATACATTGCTGCAAAGAGGAAAAACGCTCACTTTACATAAATAAAAGTAAACGTATACAACTACAAGCTGAATATGTTACAAAAACAGCGTTTCTTGTTGTTTAACAACAAGAATGTTGTTTCACAATAAAGGTATCTTCACGCCCATATCCCCGAAGAGGTAGGCAGAGGTACAACCAAGGCACCCACGACTAGCCGAAGACACTAAGTCCCACAATGTGATAGGTGGCAAGCCTATCGCCAACCGGGCACATTTCCAATTCCGACCAACATTTTTTTATTAGAAAATTGGAAAAATCCAATTTCCTTTGTATTGGCCGACCCGGGATTCGAGCCCGGGACCTCATGCAGTCAAGTCCAACACCCGAACCGCTAGACCACAGAGGTTTCACAATAAATAAAAAAAATGTAAATAAATAAAAGATTTTTGCCATTTTTAGTAAATTGTGCAATATTCTTGCATTTAGAATTTAATAGTTATGTGAAATATTATAATCTACTGGTTGTGTATTATGTTTCATTACTTGCTCTTGTTCTTGCTGTTTAGCTGAATAGGAAAGTAAATGTTTATGAATCAACAAAGGTTAAATATGTTAGACGGAATTATAATTTATGTATTACATAAATTAAAACTCAGTGTAACATTACATTGTATCACATAAAAATTTGTTTGAATAATCGTATTATTTTGTGGTCTGCATCTGGACAACCCCGTAGGTTTGAAACGGCTGGTCACCGTATCCAAACTATAGTATCGTCAAACTTCATCACCGTGCTGACGTTAGACATGAGTTTGCAGTTACATTTTTTATGAGTTATTATTGCTGAAGCGCTTTTAGCGTTGTGTAACTATTTGAACTAGTTAAACATATTTCAGTCGTCTCATCTTTTCTATTGATTAAATGGATTTACTGCTTTAAAATTTTTAAGTATCTTCACGCCCATTCCCAGAAGACATTAAGTCCCACAATGTGACATGTAGCTAGCTTATCGCCAACCGGGCACATATCCCATCAACATTTTTTATCAGAAAACTGGAAAAGCCAAATTTTCTTTTTGTCGCCCGACCCGGAATTCGAACCCGGGACCTCATGCAGTCAAGTCCAACACTTGATCTGCTAGACCACAGAGGCGATATAAGCGGAAGGCGATTAAAATTTTTAGGTTGCATTTATGTTACCTACGCAAGTGCACGTGGTCTAGTGCTTTAGTGTTGGCGTGGACTAGATAAGGTCTTTTCTTCGATTCCCGGTCCCCGTAAATCTTAATGAGTTTTTTCAATTTTCTAATAAAATCAACGTGGCCGGGGTTTGGATAAGTATCCGATTGGCGATAGGTTTGCAATTACAATGTGCGATTAAAGTTGGGTCAATTTAATAGACCTAATTTTAAATTAATATTTTTAATAATGTTAGAGAAAAAGCCACCTCTGTGGTCTAGCGGTCCGGCGTTGGACTTGACATCTTGAGGTCCCGGGTTTGGACCCCGGGTCGGACAACAAAAAATAGAAAATGTGTCTTTAATTTTCTAATAACTATAAAGTTGCCCGGGATTGGATATGTGCCTGGTTAGCGATAGGCTTGCTACCTAACATATTTTGATACTTAGTGTCTTCGTGTAATCGTGTATGCTCCATTTGTGCCTGTGCCTACCTCTTCGGAGATATGGGTGTGAAGATACTGGAATTAATTAGATCAAATTTGACAGTTTTTCGAAATTGACACTGTATCTTTGTTATATTATGCAATATATGCATAATAATGCATTTTTAAGTAACATTTTGACGAGTATTTATAGATGTCAAACATGTGAAACGTGATCGATTAAATTGAGCTAGCTGTAAGTATATTTTGTAGGTCACCTGGGTGTCATCTACCTACTTCTTCTTATGCCTACCTCATCCTCGATACGGACGTTAAGTTGCTTTACCATTTATATCATAAAGTATCTCCTTTAAACATAGGTACATAAAGTTTTTCCTTCATATGTTTATACATATATTAAGTTTCAGTCTGACTAGTTGAAATGGGTCAACCCATTTCAATAATTGCTCCCGCATTAGTACTAATTGTATTAATCTTGCCGCTAGTTTATTAGTGCTCGGCTTTGACGTCTTCTGATTAACATGATTGATTCTGAGAAACAGTATTTCCAGTAAGAATTTAATTTTTTAGATTGGTATAGCGCACATTTAACATTTTTATTCTTTATAGATCACGTAACGTAATCCATCTGTATATTTTTAAACTTTAAATATTATATTAAAACTATTATGGATAAAATTCTTTCTAAAACTAAACATGCACACATGCGTCATTAACGGAGGCGTTAAATCCGGTTTTGTATGTCAAGCTTAAGGCCCCATACTTAGTCAGCCAGAAGAGCCAATCAGCGCACTCCCCCGTTCCATGATTACTATAAAATATTGCGATCTAAAGTAAATGTCCTAAGCGCCAAATCACTATTTTTGACACTATAAAAGTAATTTGAAAAAAAATATAAAAAGTGAAACAGTTATCTTTTAGGTATAATATTTATCTATGTTTATGTTAAATCTGGTGTCGATATTTTAATAATTGAAGTAGACAGTTGGGTTTTGCTTTCAAAAAAGGGTTAACTTTTTGATTTTTTTCTATCGAGCAAAGTGAAATGAATCGTGTTTTGGAAACACTAGTCTTATAAAGCAGGTTAATGTTAATCTTGTGTATTTTTGTCGCCAAGATCCATAATTGCTTTGTGTGAAAAAAAAACAGTATATTGCTGACGTATTTTAGCATACATGGTCCCTTAAAAATTAAATTTATATTATTATGTCGTCAGCACTGTGTGGAACTCTATTCTTAATTTAAAAAAAGTTTCCAATTAGAAGAAAATAGACTTGTTGCTATAAACTCGTATCAATTATTTGATACCTAAATCATGGTGTAGGGTGTAAATGTATGTCAAGCTTTAGATATTAGTTTTAGATATTCTAGGCATTTAGTGAATTGATTTAAAAAACTGAAGGGCAAACAAACAGACAAATTTCCTGATGGAAAAAAAATGTTGCCAATAAAAACTTTTTCCCCATATTGGTCCGGATCTCCTTTGTAAAATAGACCACCTGCCTTCAAGTGCTCGTGAGCTTCGGGCAAAGGTTTAATAGTTAATGACCAATAGGATTATGCTGCAACTCTTATAGCCTGGGATCCGTTTTACCTTAAGTTAGTGCTAATATTAATTAGAATTTTTAATAATAATTGGACGTAGTTAAGCAGAAAGGACCCAATCCACATCTAAACAGTTTTGAGATAATTGATTTTAAAGTTTAAAGTATCTTCACGCCCATATCCCCGAAGAGGTAGGCAGAGGTACAACCAAGGCACCCACGACTAACCGAAGACACTAAGTCCCACAATGTGATAGGTGGCAAGCCTATCGCCAACCGGGCACATTTCCAATCCCGACCAACATTTTTTTATTAGAAAATTGGAAAAATCCAATTTTCTTTGTGTTGGCCGACCCGGGATTCGAACCCGGGACCTCATGCAGTCAAGTCCAACACCTGAACCGCTAGACCACAGAGGCGATTTTTAAAGTTTATATATTTATAATAATATGTACTGGCCATATAATATGTGGGTTGGTATCTAATGATTATCCAAATGTCATAGCTTTGTTTATCTTTGAAATCTTTTACTGAACGAAAGTATTATAAGCTTTACGACCTCTTTTTAGTATGTTTGTCTCAATTTTGGTGTTCATGTGGGTTGGGTCCTTTCTGCTTAACTACGTCCAATTAGACTGCTTAATATGTTCTATTATTACTATTTTTTTGATATTGGAAGGCAATCAAGCAGACGGATTTCCTGATGGTAAGAAATTCACGCTGTCTAGAGATACCGAAAGTAGTAATTGTGCGTTGCCCACCTGAAGCCGGGATGTTAGGCCTCGAGTAAAATTAAGTATACCGGCTACTTTACCCTCCAAACCGGAACACGTCATGACGTTATGGCGACAGGAATAGGTAAGGCGGTGGTACCAATCTGGGTGAGTCGCTGCGAAACTCTTCCACCTAGTCAGATGTCACGGTGTTAGTGACAGCTGTGATGTTAGGCCTCGAGCAAAATTAGGTTTACAGGCTACCTTACGAACCACACCCAACACAAATAATGCACAAGTTTTAACTTAAAAATATTTTATTCTTTTAGGAATAACTGGTTTAATACCGCATTAGCGTATCTGTTGGCCAGTATTTAATAAAATGTCTAAATTACTTTTAGATTGAGAAGATATCAATTTATCCCTCAAGAGATTAGCTAGAGCTGAAGTGCCAACTTAGTAATATCTGAATTCCAATATTGTACCCTGTAAAGTCCTCATCAAATTTATTGAATTTCCCAATTTTTCATTTGTTTTAATAAGCGATTCTTTATTACTGTTTAATTTTAAACGTGTATATCACATTTTTTATACTGCTAAATACTTTTAATATGAAGATTAATTTAATATAAAAAATATAACGTATAATATAAGTATTTACGTATTTTTTTGTATTAATCATTTTGTTGCAGTTACTACAATGTTATTAAAAAAACATTTAATTACTAAGGCCAAAGTCAAATCTTGCTTTATTTCGAAAAACTTCACTTGTAATATCTAAAAAAAAGTTTAAAAATGTACAATTGCCTGTTTGTACAATAATGTTACTCTCAATTGTTCTTGTAGTGTAGGCAAACAACTCCAAAATATTCTCGTTTAAAATACACGACTGTTAAAAATAAGTAGGTCAAAACAAAATGTTTTGTTTTCTTCTTACCTACCTGTACATAACATTACATACCTGTATGTGATTATTATTATATAAAATTTCAAGTAAATAGTGCCAAAACTTATTGTTTGTTTTTTAAGCAATTCTTTGCCCGCGGTCAATGTATCTTGTTTATATTTCCTAAAATAAATTATCCTTTTGAAATGAAAATGTAAATTGCTTCGAAAAGTGACTTAATGATGTAGATTATTGTTTATTATGAATTGCCTCTGTAGTCTAGCGATCCGGCGTCGGATTTGACTTCTTGAGGTCCAGGGTCGGGCAACTAAAAAAATATGTAATGTATATTTTCAACTTTTTATGAAAAATAACGTTGGCCAGGATTGGATATACATATAGGTTGGCGATGTCGTGCTACCTATTATACTGTCGTATTTAGTGTCTTTGGCTAATATTGGCTGCTTTGGTTGTGCCTCTGCCTACTTCTTCATGAATATGGGCGTGAAGATACTTTTATAATTACTTATTTTTCTTTTTACTTAAAACCAGTAATTCAACAAGACCTATAAATAAGTATTTTTTTATTTAGAATAATGAAATGAAAAACATTGGCATAAAAATTGAAGTACGAAATTTGTATGAATAGAGTAATGAATGTGAAGGAAGCCAGACAGATTTTTCAGGATCGTGAGGTTTGGCGTACAGACGTAAGGGACTTGGCGTCAAGATATGTATGTATGTAAAAAATTTAATTGTTCTTTCATAGCGTTATTGTTAACAAGATATTTAATAAATGACAATGAAATAGGAAACAAATTGAATGCAACAAATAAAGTATACAACTAACTCTTTGTAAATAGTGGTACCTATGCGACTTTTTTAATTGATTTGCTTATTTTTTAGCAGTATCCATAGGGTTATCTAGTCGTAAGCTTATTAATTGTAACACCTACAGGTAGACTTGCAAACTTCATAATACAAATTTACGGGATTGAATGGTTCCAAATACGGAACGAGAATTTAAAAAAGCAGGACACAACAAATTTTATTTATAATTTCAAACCGTTTTTTTTTGTAAATCGGTAAGATAAGTAAGATAAAACCTAGTTCAATTTGTAAAATGGTAGATAAAAGATATAAGTTATGTATAGTATCGGTAAGATAAGTAAAATAAAATCTGGTTCAATTTATAAAACGGTACATAAAAGATATAAGTTGTTTATAGTATCAGTAAGATAAGTAAATAAAAGCTAGTTCAATTTATAAAACGGTACATAAAAGATATAAGTTGTTTATAGTATCAGTAAGATAAGTAAAATAAAATCTAGTTCAATTTATAAAACGGTGCATAAAAGATATAAGTTGTTTATAGTATCAGTAAGATAACATACATACATACATATCATACATATCTACACACATACATGTATGTATGTCAGTAAGATAAGTAAAATAAAATGTAGTTTAATTTGTAAAACGGTGCATAAAGTGATATAAGTTATGTATAGTATATCGCCTCTGTGGTCTAGCTGTCCAGGTGTTGGACTTGCCTTCATGAGGTCCCGGGTTCGATTTCCAGGTCGGACAACTAAAAGAAAAGGTGGTTTTTCTAATATCCCAATAAAAAAATTTGCTCGGGATTGGATATATGCCCGGTTGACGACAGGCTTGCCACCTATCACATTGTAGGACTTAGTGTCTTCGGCTAGTTATAACGACCCTCCGACTTCAGGCATATGGGCCGTAAAGATACACTACACTACATAATTATGATAATTAGATGTGATTTTGCAAACTAGGTTTTTCCCTCGACTTCGCTCGCGTTAAAAAGTAATAATATTAAGTATATTTTGTGCGGCTTTACTTTGGTTTAACGTGTATAAAAAAATTAGGTTCTAAAAACTTCTTTGTACACGATGTTCTTAACTAATCTGTAATTAAGCGCTAAGTTTTGTTCCACTTAATTTATTCATTGTATTAGGTACTGATAGGTTTAAATCAGAGGTTCCCAAACTTGTTTCATGTAACGCCCTCTTTGAAAATCAGTTGTTTTGTAGCGCCCCCCCCTCGTTTTTTTGTTGTCAATAACCTCAATAACATATTTGTTGCGCCTAGTTTTAAAAAAAACATTTTTTTTAAGATTTATACCGCCCCCCTCTAGGCTTCCAGCGCCCACAAGGGGGCGTTATCGCCAACTTTGGGAAAGGCTGGTTTAAATTAATACATTTACATTCTCCATCATCCCTTGTTTTATCTCCATGGGGATTGACTGGGGGTCGAATTTATCAAAATCCTATTTAAACGGCCGTCTTCACTGTAGAACCTCCAATCATTAATTTCAGTTCAATCAGTCGAAAATCTAAGGAGATTTATACAAACTTTTAACCCCTATTTTATACCCTTGGGGGTAGAACTTATCGAAATCATTTCTTAGCGAATGCCTACATCATAACATCTATTTGCATGCCAAATTTCAGCCCGATCCGTCCACTGGTTTGGGCTATGCGTTGATAGATCACCATCTCAGTCAGTCATTCCCTTTGAGTTTCATACATTTAAATAGATGAGCATTTTATCATGAAATTTTGGCTTTTACGAACGAATACGCTTATATAACTTAAAAAAACGCATCCGGCACTCAACTCGACCAGAATCCCTCTTTAAAGGTCCTAGAAACAGAACGTTGGCAACCCTCCCCACAACGAAGGGTCAGCCTAGTGTGGGAGTTAGAAAGTTGGGTTAGTTATAACTTGGTTTTTAAAATATCTTTTTCTTATTTTCTTATTTAACATGTTGTTTTTTTACGTTATAAGCGAACAAGCACACGGATCTCCTGTTGGTAAAAGACAACCTGGCCTATAGACACCATAGATGTTACAAGTGCCTTGCTGTTATGGGTCCGGAATGTTAGGTCTGTTGTACAATTCCAACGGCTACCTTACCCTCCGGACCAAAACATGACCGAAATATTATGGTGACAGGAATAAGTAAAGCGATGGATCCCTACCCGATCAAATTGCTGCGTGGTGGTAGACCACCATTTGTCTTATTGGTACTAACCTATGTTTTAGCCAGTGCTCGTCGCTTACGAGTTGCTTGTTAGAGCGGCAGATGGTCTATTTTACTTAGTTACTGCAGCAAAACGGGGAGAAATTAATGTTTAAATAGTAGGTCTCATATTAAATCGCCTCTGTCTAGCGGTTCAATTGATGGACTTGACTGCATGAAATCCCGAGTTCAAATCCCGGGTCGGGCAACAAAAAGAAAATTGGGTTTTTCCAATTTTCTAATAAAAAAAATGTTGCTCGGGATCGGATATGTGCCCAGTTGGCGATAGGCTTGCCAACTATTACATTGTGGGACTTAGTGTCTTCGGCTAGTCGTGTTTGCCCTGGTAGTACCTCTGCCTACCCCTTCGGGAATATGGGCGTGAAGATACTTACTTTCATATTAAATTAGTAGGTGCGATAATAATAGGTAAATGAAAAGAAATTGGTCACATTCAAAATTCAGGATTTATGAGCCTTAAAACGTTTGATTGTTTGAAATCGACATGAAACCTGACATTGACATTTCATGTGGGAAACAAATGGCGCCAAACCTCATTGTTTTCTTTATAGCGAGTCTCTCCCCGCGACAAATAAACCTTTTGTACTTAGAATGCTTCACGTTTAATATTATGTTTCATGAGTATTATTTTCACATATTTTTCTTTTGAAATTATTCAGACCTGATAAAATATAGCTTTGAGATGTTTCTTTTTAAACCACGGTTTATAATATACTCACGATTGTTTTCGGTTTTTCCCGTGTTTTGATGAAAATGGAATTAAATGTCTTCTTCATTAAAATTCTTCTTTGAAAAGAAAATATTTTTTTCAAATTTTACATTTGAGAAAACTTTACAAAATTAAAATGTTTTCTTTATTTAAAGTAGATACGAAAATAACTCGTAAAATAAAACAGAAATATATAATTATATTTTATTTGACATGAACCATACAAAGAAAGAATATTAGTGACGCGTTAATATATAATTCTCAAATCTACCAACCGTATCGGAAAAGTATATTTCATATAAAGATATGAAATACAGAAGGCAAAACTACGTTTGCAATGTAAATTTGTGCAATGCAAATTATATACATTCGTAGATAAATAATGAAATATTAGTTTGTTCATTGAATATTTGCAAAAGTGTACACAGTATTATATGTACAGCGCGTTTTTGAGGCATTTTAATTTGCATTGCATAATATCAAATGAAAATTAGGCATTTTTATTGCATACGCCAAGAAACTGCTTCACGGTGTGATGAAACTTGTGTCTTGTACTGTGTTACTAGATGTAATTTTTTTCAGAAAAAAATAAAAAATATATTACGATGGTACACAAATATACGTAATTAAGAAGAGTTTTGGCGCCATCGTGAATGAAGATGGTCATAATTTTTTCATAACTATTGAATTTCGTGTTTATATTGAGTGAAATTAGTCTATTTTAGTGGCATTTTGTACAATTTTGTTCAGTGAAAGTGAACAAATGAAATAATCATTAAGAAATTAGTGTATCGTGTATTTCGTCGCTGCCGCCAAATTTCACAAAATGAGCTTGAGTAAAGTGGTCACCGCTTTACACAAGACCCTGACATGACATTTATTACGACTAATGAATTTGATAAATTATTTTTGATAAAAAGAAATGAAAATATATAACAAGAAAAAGATGTATTAATACGAAAGACGTGGCTGTATGGACTCAGATCCTTTGCCTTTCCCGACTGGGATAAAATCAAACAACAATATACGTAACTAAAATAAAATATATGTGGTCCTGAAAAATTGTCTTTATTACTGCGGGGTCGTAGAAAAATGTTTTGAAGAATAATTTGGAGCTGAAAATGAGATACGCAAAAAGCGTTAGGTACGGGCGACTATTTATTGTTTTCAATTTTCCGAGTTTTTCATATTTTCTGTGTAATTGTGAAGCAGCTTGTTAATGTTTTTCTTTATTGTTAACATTAATTTTTAGTGACTGCAAAAATGTGTTGGAGAAAAAATGTTTTGACTGCTGCTGCTGCTGAAAAAATGTGTTGACTTTTTGGTTAGCAGAAAACTGGGGATAGAGTACTTTGCAATTTGTTAGGCATAAAAAATCTCGATACCATGTCAAAATTTGTTTGTTATATGTCGGGTAATTATGAAACAAACATACACAAAATATACAGTCGTATTATAAACCTCCTCCTTCTTAAAGTTAATTAAAAGTAAAGATTACGCAACAAGTTGGGATTGCTTATATTCAGTGTATAATAATAATATTAATACCTGAGTATTAAGATTATTATTACCCGGTAATGTTATTAAAGGAATATACAATTTTACTATTTAAATTATTCGCTTCGGCTTAACACTTTTTACTCTTTTTATACATTTATATTAAATTGGCTGACTTAATCTAAATTTAAGCGAAATGTTTAATTATGTGTAATAACAACTCTATTTAGATATCTTTAAAATACATTCAGATTTCTGAAGCTTGACGAATATAACCGAATCTTATATATGAAATTATTATATTGTATATAAAATTTAAATAGTACTACTATAAAGTGTTACACTTAGAGGACCAGCCAAATCTTGAAATCCGGTTTAGAATCTGTAGTTATTAAACACAGGTTGGCATATACACATTGGTGTAAAAAACCTCGTAAAATAATAAAAAAAGAAAAAACAAAGAATTCAGCTGATTCCCGCCATGCACAATTGAATGTGCTCGCTGGTGACGTCATGGCTCGTAGTAAGTACATAAACAATTTAAATTAATGTTTGTTGAAGTAAATAATAATATTTGACAATAATGTTTAAAACTCACTTTCATTTTGAGCTTAATTTTTTTTCATTTTAATGTTTTATTTTTGCATTTCATTCACATTTTAAATTTTAATTCCTTAAAGGTGGACTATATCCGCCTCGCATCCAACAAGCATAATTAATTGTAAAATTACTTTTCTTACGAAATGACTCAATGTTCGTTTTTAGAGGACACTTATTTAATTATATTTTTAAAAAGAACATCACGATTTATTCAAGACGGAAGTGTGAATTTTTTTTCGATTTTTAAACATACGTTATGAACATATTATGATACAACATATTGTATTGTCAAATTCCGTTCATATCATACGTTTATTATTAGAGAAAGTTGCTGGTTGACCAGTGTATAATACTTTAAAGCATATTTACATAATTTGAACAGTTTGAATGCATAAGAATATACATTTTTCCAAGGTAACATAGCCTTGTGATACAGATTTGAAAGTAAAGTATCTTCACGCCCATATCTCCGAAGAGGTGGGCAGAGGCACAACCAGGGCACCCACGACTAACCGAAGACACTATGTCCCACAATATGATAAGTGGCAAGCCTATCGCCAGCCGGGCACATGTCCAATCCCGAGCAACATTTGTTTTTATTAGAAAATTGGAAAAACCAAATTTCCTTTTTGTGGCCCGACCCGGGATTCGAACTCACGACCTCATGCAGTCAAGTCCAACACCTGAACCGCTACACCACAGAGGCGACAAATTTATATCAGAGAAAAGTATTGATTGATAACAATATTTTAACCATTGTGTAGTGTTTGTTTGTTTATTTGAGGAAACACTTCATATTTAACCCTATTAACGTTCTTTTTATTTAACCCTGTATGTTAAGGTGTTAACACCAACTTGGGCGGGTTGTTGCAAAGGCCCACTAGATATCTATTACCAGTCACGATGCTAGTAGCAAACCAACCCTCGCTAGCCTAACTAGTGAGGGAAATAGATGACCTACTTTTTCCAAAGAGCACGGGAGTAACGGGGAAAATTATCTTAAAAAGAGACAGTTCCTCTTTTAAGAGGCATCTTCATCGCGTTTGAAAACCCTTGAACCCATATCCGCCGCAAGTGTATTACAAAGGAATTCGAGTCGGGGCGATCAATAGTGTGTACCTGGTATTTGGGGATCCGTGTCTGAATGGTAAAAATCGAAACCTTCATAGTTTCGAAATGAACCCTCATTATAATCATATAAAATATTAGGTAAGATTCAAACATTTTTTAAATTTTTTAGAGGGGATATTTATTAGTTAATCAATTTAATAGTTAGTCAAGTTTAGTTCATTTTTAACAAGCTATCACACGATTTCTGTAAACCATGCTTAATTTATTTAAAAAATCTTAAGATGTCATAGTTCATTACGTCAGGCTCTTGGGTAAAATGGTGACATCCTTATATAAGTTCGCCGAATGAGATTTGGTGGTATCGAGAAAATACATTATATACAAATTTCTACTTCATTAATACTTGTGCATTTTGACAAAATTAAATTATTGTCTTTGTGGTCTAGCGGTCCAGGTGTTGGACTTGACTTCATGAAATCCCGGGTTCGATTCCCGGGTCGGGCAACAAAAGGAGAATGTCTTTTCCAATTTTCTCAAAAAAATTTTGCTCGGATTTGGACGTGTTCCCGGTTGGCGATAAGCTTGCCACCTATCACATTGTGGGACTTAGTGTCTTCGATTAGTCGTGGGTGCCCTGGCTGTACCTCAACCTAACTCTTCGGGGTTAAGGGCGTAAATATATATTTTTTTTAATTATGTAAGATGTCATTGAAATTGACTATTATTCAATATAAGCATGAAATTCAATATTGCGAAAGACTGTAATTTTTTTTCGATGGCGCCAAAACTCTTACAAAAAATTCTTGCAGATAATTAATTAATGCTAACAGTATTAAGCTAGGATTACAACAGATAAATAATTACATTAATTTATTCCATGTACAACCTCACGAAAGTCCGGCTTAAGTCAACGCATCATTAACTTCCACAATCTTTTTCGCAACTCCGGCATTAACATTCTTTGGACCGGACTTTTGGGGTTTAATTATGTCGACGCTGAAGTCAATATTTTGAGGAACGTCCCTAATTAATTCTACTAGTCAACGCCTGCCAATTCATGATTCAAGTGGTTTTCTAGATTTTGGAGACTTCTAGTTAAAATATTTTTTTCGTACATTTTGATTTTGTCACATAACATTAATTATTTTTGTATTGTCTCGCTCGGCGTGATAATTTTTTTCGTTATTTTCTTTGCTGTGACAATTTAAATATAATCACGCAGACAAAGTATCAAACTACCGTTCGTTTGCAAAAAATAAAATGAAACGGTTAATATACTAACATCACATTTTTTACATTACATTTTAAAAAATAAATTTTCTTAAGATGCCTATTGAGAGATTGATTTCTTAAGATATAACTCATAGATATGTTTCAGATTAGAATAAATAAATCAATAATTTATAAATTAAATTCATGATTTTTTTTTGCATGCATTAACAATACTTTTACAGTGCCACCATCATGTTCCATTCTGGAGTAACTAGTAAACTTATTTACACAGGTCGCTTAAACTTTCAGATATCAATTTCATTACTACATAGTCTAGACATAAAAATAGACATTAACTAGGTGCCTGTTTCGGCTTCGCTCGGGTGGTAATTTTTTTAATCATAAATTGAGCATTCTATCTTTTAAGTTTGATCGAACTGCACACAATGTGCAAAATTTAATTGAAATCGGTTAAGTAGTTTAGGAGTTCATCGCGGACAAACAAAGTGACACGTAATTTATATATACTAAGATAAATATAACTCAGTAACCATATATTGGATCTGGATCAAATTTTAATTCTCATCATTTTCAAGTGGTCATCTATATCGCAATGATGACCTTACTTTCATAAAAACCTCATCAAAGTCCGTTTATTATTGGTAACATTTAGAAAAAACGTACCTTCGAAAAAACCTTTTTTTATGATATTGGAAGGCAAACAAGCAGACGGATTTCCTGATGGTGAGAAATTCACGCCGTCTAGATACACCAAAGGTGGTAATGGTGCGTTGCCAACCTGAGGTCAGGATGTTAGGCCTTGAACAGAAGTAAGTTTACCGGCTACCTTATCCTCCGAACCGGAACAGGTCATGACGTTATGGCGGCATGAATAGGTAAGGCGGTGGTAGCAATCCGGGCGAGCCACTGCGAAACTCTACCACCTAGTCAGATGTCACGGTGTTAGTGATGGTAAGCCTATGCTCGCCTTTTACGAGCTGCCTGCAAAGGTGCAGGTGGTCTATTCTGCAAAGGAGCCCGGACCAACACGGGACCTACTCAAATTTTAATTCACGTCATTCACATATGGTCATTTATATCACAATGATGACCTAACTTTAAAAAAAAAAAACATCAAAATCCGTTTATCAGTAACATTAAAAAAAACGTACCGACGAAAAAACCGACATCTTAAGGAGTTCGTAAATGGGGTCGGTTAAACACGATTTATAATCGGGGAAAATATAAACTTGTGGGTAAATAAAAAAGGTCTACTTTTAAAAAAGCTATAGAAAACATAAAGTAGGTAGCCATACCTATAGGGAGTATAGCAGACTCCACATAAAGGTTAACCTAAATTAGCACGTCCTTTCGCGCCCTTTTTTCTCGTAACCTCTCGCATTAACATTGTTTGAGCAGCAATTTTCTTGGTATAATTCTGAATTCAGTAAAAGATCTTAACTAACATGGTTTAATAAGATTGGCAAGTTTTTGGTCTTTAGGAATCCAAGTTAAAAACTACATGCCTTCTGTAGAAGTTTTTTGTATATTTTTTCAGCTTTATGCAGAATTATTACTTTAATTAAGCGGATGTGGTCATATGTTATTAAAATTTTATTTTATTTCTAACAAAACTTATTTGTCCCGTCATAGATGTCATAATAATATCTATGTTTTTTTGTTACCATCTGTGATTTTTTGTTTAAAAATATAGTCACAAAATTGAATACAACTGAAATTAGTTAATTTTTTCATGATATTGGAAGGCAAACAAACAATCAAGGTGATATCCTGATGATAAGAAATTCACGACGCCTAGAGACACCAAAGGTGGTAATGGTGTTTTTCCAACCTAAGGATGGGACGTTAGGCCTCGAATAAAAGTAAGTTTAGCGGCTAACTTATCCTCTGAACCGGAACACGTCAACTGCAAACGCTGACGTTAAGGTGGCAGCAATAGGTAAGGCGGTGGTACCAATCCGGGCGAGTCGCTGCGAGACTTTACCACCTAGTAAACTATCCACCGTGTTAGAGAATGCCTATTCTCGTCTTTTACAAGCTGCCTGGCAGGATGGCAGATGGTCTATTCTACGAAGGAGCCCGGACCAACACGGGGCCAACTAACCGAATCTATAACATAAGAATGAATTGCTAAATTTGTTGGTAAGCGCATAACTTCCGAACGACTGAACCGATTTGGCACATCCTTTTTTTATCTTGTTAGTTTTTGTTAAAAGAAGGTTCTTATAAAGAGAAAAACCAGGAAAATAGTAGGGAAAATGGAAAAAACAAAACTCTATTTTTCCCCATACAAAATGAACGAGTGGAACGAAGCTCGCCGGCTCGCCGGGACAGCTAGTTATGTATATTTATTATTTCGGGATGTTGAGAAGATTTAAATATAAACTAATCATCCTAAAAACAGGAAGAATAAATTGCTTCTTGTTTTCATTTATCTGTGTCATTGACTATTGAACCAATGAAATTAGTTCGCATATTTTGTTTACAGATACGATTACAACCTTCTTACCTAATTTCGTTCATGTGAATGATTTGTCTATTTAAAGAACGAAATCGTTTTCGAAATAGGGTCAACAATTACGTAGGCAATACGTGCGTTCGGCTATTTTCGGAGTCGTTCGGCGTACGTCGGTTATTTTCGGAACGGTCTCCAGTACGTATGGTGGAGTTATATTTGGACAACACTTTCCTTTGATATAAAACAAATGTTCGATGTAACCGCAATATTGCAGAACTAAAATGAGCTGAATGTTGAAACTCTTAAACATATGTTTTGTGTAATTAGTACGTATTTTAGTTTTGTGAGCTTTTGAAGCTTTTATGCAAGGTTATTGGGTATTTCTGTAAGTTACACGCAAATGTATAACTACTTTGTTGTTTCGTGGAAGTATTTTAAATGGCAAACAATTGTTTTTTGTTAACTTAAGTATCTTCACGCCCACATCCCTAAAATGGTAGGCAGAGATAAAACCAGGGCACCATCGACTAGTGGCAAGACTTTCGCCAACCGGGTACGTATCCAATTATTTTTACTAGTGGTCGCCCATTGGTCGAAATTCGACCATAATCAATTTTAATATATTTTTGATAAGGACGCCATCTTCATTTCTCAAGACAAACTACTTGCTTTCTAAACTTTTTAGTGCACCATCTGTAATCTTTTATCGTTATCATTATATATTTGTTTGTGTGTGTGTGTGTGTATGTGCGTGTGTTTTATTTCTTGATTTAATGTACTTTATAAGCATTTTTATCGTAAAATAGTAGCATTCTGCACTTCTCCTAAACATTAACTACAAGTGTGCCAAATTTCATACTCCTCCGTCGGCGCCGTTTTCGTAAAAAAAGGGTACAAAGTTTTGGCACCACGTATTAATATATCGATTAGAAAATTGGAAATACACATTTCCTATTTTTTTTGTTACTCGACCCGGTATATCGAACTCGGGACCTAAAGAAGTTAAGTCTAAAACCCGACAGCGAGTTCGCAGAGTAATTTTGTAAACTTTTTATTCAACTTGGAAAAAATCAGGGCCTCCCAAACTTTTTGAGTTGTAAAGGGCCCAAATTAATTCCATATGGTTTGTGTAATATTATAATTGCGCTACGTTGCTAGTTCCTACAATCAAACTTGGCTTGGCACGCTACCGCGTGTCTAGATTATCTATTCATTCGAATCTCCAGACAGCTGTTACTAACTGAATATGTACTCGTACCTTTTTTTACTTTTATAACTAAAGCTTGTTTTAATGTCGATAAATGTCGGGTTGAGATCTAGTCATGTGTGAGACGTGTCCGGGATATCGCACACTTCATTTCCCTGATTCTGCAAGTCAGTGGTTCAGAAAAACTGAAAATGTGAGGGTTAACGATAAATCGAAACCTTTTAAATCCTATGTTTTATTAACCTTTTATAAGTTGTTAATTGATTCCAAAAAGGACTCTATTATACACCTTTGGGGTCAAACTCCAATTTGAAAATGTAGTATATAGTATATGTAATCGCCTCTGTGGTCTAGCGGTTCAGTTGTTGGACTTGACTGCATGAGGTCCCGAGTTCGAATCCCGGGTCGGGAAACAAAAGATAATTGGGTTTTTCCAATTTGCTAATAAAAAAAATGTTGCTCGGGATAGGATATGTGTCCGGTTGGCGATAGGCTTGCCACCTATCACATTGTGGGACTTAGTACCTTCATCTAGTCGTGGGTACCCTGGTTGTGCCTCTGCCTACCTCTTCGGGAATATGGGCGTGAAGATACTTTTTAGTATATTTTTTTAAAACTTGCCCACTGGTACAGGTGAGAGCCTAAGACAGACTTTCGCATTTAGTTATACTATAGTCTATTTATTTTAACAAACAAGTACTGTTTCCGATACTGAGAGAATGAGATATATAGCATTATGAGAGGCGGCCACTACGCCTTTGTTCTCTTTGTCAAATTGTAAAGACGTATTCTGATTGATTAATTATTAACTTTTTTGCTTACATGGACCAATAGCAATGTAGTAAATTTTTTTGGTACTCGTTTGTTAAGAAAATAACTAAGTGACTTTTCGTGGTCAGTGATGGAAATAAATGATTTTCCCGTTGTAAAAGGTATTCTTAATGTTGATTCATGCTATACGCTATAGCAAAATTCATTGGAAATCTGTTCAACAGTTTTTGGGTGAACGCGAACAGGTAAACTGACAAACAATTTAATAACTTTCGTTTTGGGTTTTGTATCATGTATACGATACGAAGCAATCGCAAAAAGAACATTTCATTATATTACATATAGATTCACTTTTAATACTTTTTTATATTTATATGGATAATGCATGTTTTTGCCTATAATTAGATGACGTGGCTATAAAATTACATAAGATTTTTGCAGTTACTGCACTTATATTATTCATATAAGATATTTTTCGTCCCTTAAGTGGATTAACATTTTCTTATTTATTAAAGAAAGTAAGAAAAAAGGTATTTTGTCGTATAATTAATTTATTTAGTCCAATTTCTCTCTCGGGATATAATTTTACCTTTACGCTAAAGTAAAAAGTGTACTTACCTAAAAAAATAATTTAAAGCGAAGCATCTACGTATAAAGTTTTTCTGTCTTTACCACTGAGTTTTCTAAAATAGAAAAATGACAATCGCGAATAGTACTTCTAATTAATATTTTACTAATCGACGTAGCGTGTATATTTTATTTTGTTTATGTATTTGGAAAGTCAATAGTGATATATTACCAATGACTAACTTAAACATTAACTTAGCACCATTTATATGTTTTCACGCCCATATCCCCGAAGTGGTAGGCAGAGGCACAACCAGGACACCCACGACTAGCCGAAGACGCTTAGTCCCACAATGTGATGGGTGGGAAGCCTATCGCCTATTAGTATCTTCGGCTAGTCATTGGTGCCCTGGTTGTGCCTCTGCCTACCTCTTCAGGGATATGGGCGTGAAGATACTTTTTTACTTTTTTATAATGTATTTTTATGGCAAAAGACTGACATGAAGCACACGGCTCCCCTAATGGTAAGAGATAACCGCAGCCTATAGACACCATAGATGTTGTAGAGTTTCAATTTTAAAATGATACAAAACATGAAAATCCCAACAAGAATAAACAGAAAAAAATACTATCGCGTGTTTTGTTCATTTTAATCCAAAGCTGATAAAGTCCACAGGTTTCAATTATTTTTAAATCGACTTCGAGAAGAGGACGGGATTAAATGTACGACGCCTTTGTATGTCAATATTTTTTAAGCAAATAAACTAACATTTGCCCGCCTCGTTAATCGAGTGGCTAGCTTGAGGTTCGGGTTCGACTTCCGACGGGGGCAGATATTTGTGTGATGAACATTTAAATGTCTGCATTTCCGGATCTGGGTGTTTACTAAATTTGTTCTGGTACCTATTTAAATATTCTATGTATTAGACTAACACCCATAATACAAGCATATAACTTGCTTACTTTGGGGTTAGATTCAATTTATGTAACTTGTTCGGAATTTATTTTATTTTTTCAAGCAAGTTTATTTTAATTTAAGTTAAATTTATTTATTAAAGCTTCGAAAAAATGTCGAGACCTGCAGACTACGTAGACTGCGGAACTATCATTGATTGATAAAATTTGCGTGCTGGTCACGATTCCTTCCATAGGCCGCGCATAATGGTGGGTGCCGTTAAAATTGCGTTACTTCCAAAGGTTTTCAACGTTCCTTTTTGGGACTCTATCCTCGTAGTGGACGGACGTCAAATTCAACTAAATACTTGTCCAATTAGTTTTTCTCCTGTATACTAAAACATTTTTAGAAAAAATGTTTATTTGTCTGCTTACAAGTAATTTTGAGCCACTCGAATTAAAAATAATTCTAAATAAATTTCAGTTTTTTTGAAAAATCAGGGAAACAGGATAGGATAGGCATGTTAATAAATTCTAAATCGTCAATAAATATTAAAATTTATTATATTTATACATGCAATATTATCTACACATACATTGAAACAGTAATAAAACTAATTCTTAATTAAAACTAATTAAGTTTTAAAAACGATTATTGTTAGGTATTGTATAAAAGACACAGAACCCAATTATTTTTTTGGTTTATTCACTTTTCACGCATTTTTTTTTGTTTGTAGGTCTAGTAACTAGTTTAATAACTTAGTTTGTGATTAGCTAACATAATTTAAGCGCATTTATTTACTTTTTTCAGTGAAAAAATATAAAGACAAAGAGATTTAAATACACTTAATATTTTTATGTAGGTCTGTTGTAGATACATTATTTTCCAGTGAAATGTGATATCCGCATGTATTGTTTTTTATCTGCAAAAGAGATCATACAGTTCCTGCACTTCTAGGTCTAGCAAAGAATGGCTCAAATTCAGGTTTAATTTATAATTTTCAATTGCAGGTAAAACCAGTTCAGCACATACCCTTAGTCAATTAAATATTAATTTGTTGGTAAAATATCTTTGCAAGTAATGTTTATTTCAAATCAATACAGATAAACTTTAATAGTTTATCTTTCATTCTGTATAGTAAATGTTACAGTAAAAGTAAGTAATAAAATTATTTTCAAAAATTTATTTGAAATTAATTTTAACAAAATGTTTATTTATTACATTTTATAAGTTAACAGACGACATTTTCATTTAAAATTATGTATTATGTTATTATTTTAAGCCAATAAAAAATTAATCAAAAAATATCTACTAAGGTAATAAATTGCTTTAATAATAGCTTACCGTTATCATAAGTTCAGTAATTGTACCAGCCTAGTAACGGTTCAAATCTGATGGTGAATTTTGAACATCAAGCAACAAATTAAAACAAACATGCCTAGACATTTTGTGTTATTAATATACATACATAGTTAAGACTAAATCCCTTACGGGGTAGGCAGAGAGTATCAAGTGCCAAACCTCACGATCCTGAAAAGCCTGTCTGGCTTCCATCACATTCATTACACTTTTTATACAAACACGCAGGTTTCTGAAACTTTTGAAACCACCCTCGGATAGTATCCGAACGATCTGATCGTGGAACGTCAACCTATTTCTCCCCGGGTAACTATATCCATCCACATTCGCATTGTATATCTGCTTTCTCAATCTTTCATCTGTCATTCTTTCGACATGACCAAACCAGCGGAACATCATGCCCTTTATCATATTATGCTAAGTTAATATTTTGAAGTTCCAAAAGATAATTTACACATCTGTCGTGTTCCTTTCTGTATGGTAAGGTAGCCAGTAAAATTTCTCATGCTAGAGGTTAACCTGAAGCTAGGGTTAACTCTAGCTTCAGGTTGATACACGTGACATTATATTAGTCAGGAAATCTTTCTGCTTGTATGTCTTATCCTAATCCTAATAATATTATAAAAGCGAAAGTTTGTATGTTACTTCTTCACACAAAGAATGCTTAACCGATTTTCATGAAATTTGGCATACACATAGAGGGTAACTTGGATTAACAAATAGTTTCTAACAACAGCTTTTATCCCAAAAAAAGTCCGCGTAGGACCATTAATTACGCGGGTAACGCCGCGGGCAAAGTAATCTTATACAACCATCGTTATTTAAGAGAGGTTTGTTTCTAATTTCTTTCCAAAATTTTTCCCTAAACTGAGTAGACTCTTGTGAAATTCATGGCAACATTCTTAAATCACATATTCACCACTAATAAAAAAGACAACACGACGCTTACTTAATAACAATAGTAGTTTATTTAGATTCATGTAACTTACTTAAGTAGAATAGCACAAATAAGTTATAGTACCTGCAACAAAATAAAGTAAAATTAGTATATTAGTACAAAAAAAGTCGCTTCTGTGGTGTAGCCGTCCAGGTGTTGGACTTGACTACATGTGGTCCCAGGTTGACAACAAAAACAAAATTTGTTTGTCAAATTTTCCAATAAAAAAACGATGCTTGTGATTGGCTTCGGCCCGGTTGGCGATAGGCTTGCCACCTATAACATTGTGGGACTTAGTGTCTTTGGCTAGTCGTGGGTGCCCTGGTTGTGCCTTTGCATACCTCTTCGGGGATATGGGCCTGAAAATACTTACTTAATTCCCCGTGTTAATTCGGCTTCGCTAAGTAGAATAGATCATCTGTCTCTCTGCCAGGTAGCTCGTATTAGGCGAGCTCTGGTTAAAATACAGGTCAGTACCAACAAGTCCAATGCTGGTAGAATACCATGCAACAATTTACCTGGGTACCGTTCCACCGCCTTTTATAAAAATTTATTCATGCAAAAATATATCCATAATGACTCTCTCATGTTCCGTTCTAAAGGGCCCTACCCTTTAGACCGGAACATAGCTGGTAGATTTAGGATACCGGTACAACTAGGGCATCCACGACTAGCCGAATGTACTAAATTGTACAATGTGATAGATGGCAAACCTATCGCCAATCGGTAACGCGTACCTGCGTAACCCGCGTAAACGCTAAGAGAAGAGTTAAAAATTTCGCCACAAGATTTGAATTCAAAGTATCTCAAATGGTTGCAGCTTTCGTGGATTCGAGACAAAAGAGCGCAGGATCAATTTCTGTCTAAGGTGACATTTTTTTCTTTCTTTAAAATTTTGTGGAGGGCGCTTTATTAGAAAACCGAAAAAATCACATTTTAAAAATTATATCGCCAACACTATATCGCCGCTTCTTCTGGTAAGCGAAATCTTTGAAATAAAATGAAAAGTATTTATTTGCGGAATATGAGTTTGACTTTCTTAGTTTCTATGCTTGACTTTTACGAGCTGCACAGCAGGGAGACAGATGCTAAATTCTCTTAAAGGAAGCTGGACTAACATGGGACAAAGCGCTTGCCTTCTAAAACGCGATCATTATATTTGGCGTTAAAAGTAACTACTAACAGAATATCGCAAAAATATTTCTAGAATACAAAATCTGCAAAAATAATTTCAATCTATTATATAAACATATTAAGCATGTCTTCAGAGAATATTATTTCTAATCCAAGAATACCAGCGGAGAATCTAATTTATCAATGTAATAAAAATAATTAACTCTACGTCCCGAGATGGATTGTCCGGAATATTGTGTGATAGGGTTATCAACATTTTTATCTTTTTACAGAACTTACTTCAAAATATTTTGATATTATTTTGTAGAATCGAAAAAACGAAAACAAAGCTTCAACGGTAATAAATACATATCAAAGTGCAAAAAAAGTTAATTAAAACAAAAAAACGAATTTAAGTTAAAGTTAACAAAAAAACGAAAATAGTAAAATCGATATGACGGGATATGACTTATCGGAAGTCGGGACACGTTACTGGCTTTATAGAACATAAAATTTGTTTTTATGAATTTCTGTTTGTTTGTAATTTTATTATTACTGGGAAAAATAATTTAGGTTTGATTTATACCATATACAAAAGCTACTATTTTAAAGTCTAAGTTTTGTATTATAATAGATATTTAAATACGATCAAAGATATATTTAGTGGATGTAATTAATTAAAAGAGGAAAAGAATAGTACATAAACAAGGGGCAAAATTATTTTTAAAGTACTCAAATCATGTTTTTTTTGTCTTTCGTTCATATGGTCTTCATTTTTTATGGACGTTTATAAAACGAAAAATTGTGTTTTGTCAGGAGAACCAATGAAGTTGATGGTAATGGTTGACGTTTTTGCA
>NJDC01000780.1:342605-356297 GCA_002245475.1 Calephelis virginiensis | reverse complement strand
GCGGTGTACCTTCCATCCCTGCTAAAAGCACAACCAAGATATACAATTTCATTCACTTGTTCCAGCACTACATCATCAACCAAAACTCTTACATCCGTTCTGGCTACGTTCTTACCAAAAAACATAAGCATACGAATAGCACAAGCGAATATATTATAGTAAGCGGCGCACGCAAGCATTGGCCGATCGTCGGGTTAAGGCTAACTTTTAAACAATAGAACTTGTGAGCCTTGGTCCGCGCATAAGCGGTAGCATTTTACATTTTACTTTTATTTATTTAAGAAAGATCTAAGGTTTGACTAATAACTGTTTGAATTAACATAAAAAATATTAACATAATATATGATTATTAAAAGTAGCGGTTTACACGGCACAGACATGTTAAATATTAACTATTTGCACACCACAATATAGTAGAATATGTTGTATGCTCTTAATATATGTAAAATTATTATAAATAAATATTATTTGTAATACAAAATATTTATAATATGAAAAAATCTGTAACAAATTCTTAAAATAAATTTTCTGCAAACAAATAACTTTAATTTTATTTGAATTGAAGCAGTATTTTTTTCATACAGTCACACAACCATGGCCAATTAATTTCGTAATAAATATGGGTTTATACAATTATTAATAATATACTGTGACTTAAATATCCCCTTCTGATCTCAATGTAAAATTAGTATAACCTTCCTTTACTGTTAAGTAAACTCGATGAAGTTTTATAAGAAACTTAAATAGCAATTTACTGTTAAATTGAATTTATAATTTTAGGAATCACAATAACTGCTAAGCATTTGAGCTGGCTTGATAAAGTGCCAGATGATGTTTGCATAACCATCAAAATGCATATTGTCCTCAACGCAGCACAATTTGCGATTAAGTAGGTTATCATGCTACGTCGTAGCAACGTGTCAATCCGACTTTATTTTGAGGCTCAAAAAGTTATTCATCGCTACGGCCGGCGTAGCGCTACTTCACTTTCCATGTAGAATGAAGTAATGCATTAAACGATGGACTTGAGTAGTATTTATATTGCGAAATTTTGATATTTTATTACCTCCTTTAAAATACTTATTAAAAAAGTTCCATTAGATACAACAAATATTTTTGATATTTTTTTTTATGTAATTGGAAGGCAAACAAGCAGACGGATTTCCTGATGGAAAGAAATTCACGCCGCCTAGAGATACCAAAGGTGGTATTGGTGCGTTGCCAACCTGAAGTCAGGATGTTAGGCCTCCAGCAAAAGTAAGTTTACCGGATTCATTACATTACCCTTCAAACCGGAACACGTCATGACGTTATGGCGGCAGGAATAGATACCATTCCGGGTGAGTCGCTGCGAAACTCGATCACCTTTTTCTAATTGTGTGAAACTACCATTGTAATAGGGCTAATTTTTATTTTTTAGATGCTAATGTTGTGTAACGATGGCAATATTTCCACTAAGAAGAATATTTTGAAAAAGATCAACAACCACAAACAAAATATATATGTAGCTAAGAACCAGCTCAATCATGTCAACATTCAAATGCAGATCGAAACCGGTAAAACTGTACACAAGTTATGCTGCCATGATGGAAGTTTCCGTCTTGGGAGGCAGAGTAGTCGGTAGACTTGCATAATTGGGATAACACTAGGACACCACTGCATCTATACAACTATTACACGGTGTGGTTGTACCAGACCGATAGGTTATAGTCCTGGTTGCCGGCGAGTTTGTTTTGCCGTTTCTTACTCTGACTTTAATACGGTGGTAGTTTACGGTAGATAAAGTTAAATTTATTTACGTTAAACATTATTTATGATTAATAATTTAAATAGTAATAAATATCAAGATAAAACTAATAATAAAACATAACTAATTTGAAAAAGTTAGAATGTTAAAACATATAACATTAGCACACCACAATGTGGCAGAATATGTTGGAATGCTTAAATAATTTTGTAACAACTTTTTAAAACATATATTCCGCAAATCAATATTTTTCATTTTATATTCATAACCAAACACAATGTAAGAAAATTCCTTCTCGAATAAAATCAATTACATGAGGTTACATTTTACCACAGAATCACAATAAATTTTTACTGATAAATAAAGCAATTCGTGCAAAATAATTCTTTAACTGTTCCAAGATATGAAAACTGCACAACTTTAATATTCAAGTTTTCACATGTGCCAACTTTCCCATAGTGCAACCCGTTGATTTTCTTTCAATTGTGCGTAGCGGCTATTCAAAAGTAATTGTGTGTATTGCAACTTATAATAAAGACTAAATATAACATGTAACAAAACGGGGCTAGTACTATTCTTGACTATGATTCTTATATATTTTATGTAGAAATGTGAAATTTTGGTAGTCTTATCGTATATTACAAAAAAAAAAACTTGAACAAGATTTACCAGCCACCATTTTGTTACTTTAACGATTTTGTTAACACATGTACATGAAAAATTCACCCACGTTATTCGTGTCACAGATTTAGAAAGGCCACTGATGTTTTCCTGAATAATTGATGAACACTTGTTGACTTTCAATGTTAATATTTTGCTTTTATAACACTAGTCATAAAACCTCAACATGAAAACATATTTTTGTATTATTTTATTTGCTTCGGGTCAAGTTTGTTTCAAGGGTATTTTTTTTATTAATCACAAACAGTCCGGCTAAGATTCACACGGGTAGACAACTTCTATGTTATTATACAAACTCCCTCTTGAGTTACTATGCTATAACTTTTTTTATATTTTTAAGAGCACCGTTGTATATTATCTCGCTAAATCTTCTACACTTTACGATTGCCTGGAAGAGATCGCTGACTTGGCGATAAGGCAGACTTTATGTATCTTTTAGTTTAAGTGATTTTGATGTATTTGTAATTTTTCTGTATTTGGTGCAATATAAAGAGATAAGAAAGATATATTGTACTGTAAAAAACCTCATTATCATCCGTAGCGTAGTTTAAAGATCTAAGCATACACAGGGCCAGAAAGCGTAAAGCGACTTTGTTTTAAACTACACAGTAATGCATTTTTTAACAATATTTTGAAAATTTGGACTGATGGATGAATATCTGTTACTTAATTAAGTCGGTAAGGTTACTCTTAAATCTTGATCCATTCAATATTTGAAACTGGAATAAGATTGAACAAAAACTTTTAAACGAATCTGATACAATAAAATAATAAATAATGATATATTTAATACAATACTACTTTACTAGGTGGTAGAGTTTAGCAGCGACTCGTCCGGATTGGTACCACCACCTTACCTATTCCTGCCGCCATAACGTCATGACGTGTTCCGGTTCGGAGGGTAAGGTAGCCGGTAAACTTACTTTTGCTCGAGGCCTAACATCCCGGCCTCAGGTTGGCAACGCACCATTACCACCTTTGGTGTCTCTAGGCGGCGTGAATTTCTTAACACCAGGAAATCTGTATGCTTGTTTGCCTTCTAATATCATAAAAAAAATAGTAAATTTAAACAATAAATTTTATTTTACTTAAGTAAAATGTTAATAGTTGTAAAGTCGTTCATGTTTGTTTATATATGTGTAGACCTATATACCTGGCTCTCTATTTTCATTGTTTTGTGTATTCCTATTGCATTAAAGATGTTGGTTTTTCATAAATAAATAAGTAAATAAATAAAAAATCAAACTGGATTCGTTGATTTATTTTCTTTCAGCGTTGAATTCTTTTGGAACTAAATGTTAATATTTCACTACTATTGTATTAAATAGTTCAAAATAACTCATTTAAGTCTAATTTCCAGTCTTACATCAAGACGGGAATCAAGAGTAAGTCTACAGAATAAGAAGCTGTTGATTGGAGTTGAATTTGGCATAACTATGAACCATACTCGACGGTAATAGCATGAACGCTACTACGAGCTTTAACCCCTGAACTTCTTCTTACTTTTAAATCTTTATTTCCACAAACCCTCAACTTAAGTGACTAAATACGATTTAAAAAGATTTTTCTTGGAATTAATAAATTTAAAACTTTTAGATTTATATCGCAGGGTAATGTTTGCATCATTTTTACTACAAAAATACTTGAAAATTGTTAAGAAAATAAAATACTAAACATACGGTAAATAAGGTAAAGAGAGATCTTTTTTTTACCTACGACAAAAAATGAGGAGTGTTTTAAGTTTGGAGTGTCTGTTTGTGTACATGTGTATATCTGTTTGTACATTATGACTCACAAACGAAGGGACCGATTTCAATGCGTATGTTTTCATTTGAAACCTAACGTGACCGAGATGGTGGAACTATGATTTCGAGAAGTTGTTAAAAATATAAGTAAGTATCTTCAAGCCCATATCCCCGAAGAGGTAGGCAGAGGCGCAACCAGGGCACCTACGACTAGCCGAAGACACTACGTCTAACAATGTAAACGATGGCAAGCTTAGCGTAGCTCTGCTACAACTAGGACACCCACGATTAGCCGAAGACACTAAGTACCATTATGTCATAGGTGGCAAGCCTATCACCAACTGGGCACATATCCAATCCCTCGCAACATTATTTTTATTAAAAAATTGAAAAAATACATTTTCTAAATTTTTTGTTGCGCGACCCGGAAATCGAACCTGGAACCTCAAGAAGTCAAGTCCGAGGCTGGACCACTAGACCACAAAGGCAACGATTAAAAATTTTGAAATGTAAAAAAAATGAAGTATGTAATAACTATAATTATTAACTGTCAATACTCATTGAATATTGAGGTCGATTCTGCCTCAAGGTATAATTTTCTCATGTAGACAATCACATTTTCGTAGTCGTTGTAGTAATCAGACTTGCAGTTTTTCTCTAATGTAGGATAAGTGTCCGCTCAACGTCAAATAAGTGTATACCTAATTAATATTTTAAGTCTTTTCCTGTTCACGAAGAGTAGACGAAAACGAATAAATAATAACGATGAAATGTCTTAGAAATTAATTAAAACGTTCAATGTAATTTTATAGTTTGAATCCTTAGTAGTTCAAATAGAAAAACAACATTATCAACGGTGGAAAAGTACCAAGAATTCAGAATTTGGAATTAATTAGAAATTGGGCTTGGGGCTAATTGAACCTCATACTAGTTAATGTTAATTATGCAATCAGAATTGTTATTACAAGTTTCTAAAATAAGATACAACCAACCTGAATCCTGATTAAAATTCACGTTGCGTAACAGTAAACTTGACAAGGCTTATTAACTATCTTAAGTCAGGATTAGGGTAGTTGTAAAAGTTTTCAGGTGCTTGGGATGAAAGTGTTCAGCCCTGAGATTAAGTTGTTCACGGTACTGTGAGCATCCCTTATTTTGGAAAGGAATTTTAATTCTTAACTGACTGCGCTATTCAAAGAAGGATACTGTGTCTATCAATCTATACAATTTATAATTTTCGTCACTTTGTACCATATTTTACAAATGTCACAATATGGCAAAGAATTGAATACCATTTGTGAAAAAACATACTTCTACGAACTATGGCGAAAGGGGTATTACTGAGTATATATATAAAAGAAAGTCCTGCAAGTTACACTAATTATAAATTAAAAAATGGCTGAACCGATTAGGTTAAAAAGTAATAGGGTTAGAACCAGGAGACGGACATACAATACTTTTTATCCCGTCGCAGGAAGCTAGAAAAAACACCATTTTTATTTTTACCATATAAAGTGAACGGGTGAAACGAAATTCGCCAGAACAGCTACTTTGTTTAAAAACAATATTTAGAAAAATACTGCAAATTTTCATTCAAATTAAACTGAACAGCAATGATGTAACCGAAATGGATTTAGTGATTCAGTGGTTCCCGAAACTATGTTCATATTGACTAAAATTTTATTTACATAAAAAGTATTTACACGTATTTAGACGTGTGCAACATTGTGTAAATTTAATAAAAATCGGTTAAGTAGTTGAATAGTCCATCACAGAGAAACTGCGAGACGCGTAATTTACATATGACAAAACATCCTCACGCCCATATCCCCGAAGGGGTAGGCAGAGGCGCAACCAGGGCACCTACGACTAGCCGAAGACACTACGTCTAACAATGTAAACGATGGCAAGCTTATCGCCAACTAGGCACATTTCCAATCCCGAGCAACTTTTTTTTATTGCCAGACCCGAGATTCGAACCCGGAACCTCATGCAGTCAAGTCCAACAACTGAACCGCTAGACCACAGAACACACGACTATATGACAATATTTAAGTTTAGGTTGGCAATGCAACATTTTACATGACAGTTTTTGAACGAAGTGATTTTTTTTCTTTAAAAAAGATTTTAAGTGAGGTTACACTACTACGTATTGGGAAGTTTTAAAATAACTTGTTTTACGAGCTATAGATTTAATTTTAAGATTAAAACATTATTTTTATAAAGTTCAATGTAATACTTACCTTAAATAAAGTTTGGCGTCCAACCAAGTGTGTACGAAAATACCCTTCTATTTATACTCTTTGATTACTGTATTTCACGGTATATCAACTGCGTATTTTTAGACTGTGGCATTGGTATTTCGAATATTGGTACGATTGTACTATTACTAATTCCGTAGTAATTGTAAAGTGATGCTATATACCATCTTCTAGTGGTATCATAATATATTGATTTGTATTTGGAAGATTCAGTACTATCGCCATTTCTATTAAAAAAGTATCTTCATACACATGTCTTTGAAGAGGCAGGCAGAGGCACAACTAGGGCACCCACGACTAGCTGAAGACACTAAGTCCCACAACGTGATAGGTGGCAAGTCTGTGGTCTAGTGGTCTGGCTTCGGGCCTGACTTATTGAGGTTTCGGGTGCGAGTGTTCGGTGGGTCGGGCAAACAAAAAAAATAAAGTCTCTATTTTAAATTTTCTAATAAAATAACGTTGCCCGGGATCGGATATGATTCTGGTTGTCAATAGGCTTGCACACCTATTGTAGTTGTGGGTGTCCTGGTTGTTCCTCTGCCTATCTCTTCGGGGATATGGGCGTGAAAATACTTATTTTTTTTTTGTTATAAAAACAGTAGTGAAAATTGCAGGGAAACGGGAACTTTAATCCATACAAACTGTTAGTAGCTGGTAGTCAAGCGGTACGAAGTTAGCCGGGTCGGCTAGTTGTTTACTTAAATGGTATTTTGTAACTTAGTTCTGTACTCTGTGGCTGTATTGAGTTATCTTTGCGTTTTGTTACGAAGTACACAATTACATTCAAGTGTATATCTTTTGTCTTCAAACGGACCAAACTGACCAGCAAATGTGCAGAGGGACCAGCTTTACACGTGTACTGGTTCTCTTTGATAGAATATTATAGAATAAGAGCTGGCGTCCATTTTGTAGATGTTTTAAATATTAATAAAAAGGGATTTTTTTTTGTGTTATGGGAAAATAAACAGGCTACATAAATTCCTGAAATCAAGAAATATGAAACCTATAAATAACAAAGATGTTAATAGTGCGCTATAAACGTTATACTTCGACATTTCGTTAATAATTCGACAATATAGCAAGCAAATCTTCACAAAACTTTTTTTTTATGATATTACAAGGCAAACAAGCAGACGGATTTACTGATGGTAAGAAATTCACGCCACCTAGAGAGATCAAAGGTGGTAAAGGTGCGTTGTCAACCTGAGGCCGGGATGTTACGCCTCGAGCAAAAGTAAGTTTACCGGCTACCTTACCCTATGAACTGGAACACGTCATGACACGTCATGAGATTGGTACCAATCCGTTTGATTCTCTGTGATACTCTACCACCTTGTCCAGTCACGGTGTTAGTGACGCTAAACCTATGCTCGCCTTTTACACGCTGCCTGGCAGAAAGGCAGATGGTCTATTCTGCAAAGGAACCCGGACCAACACGGGTCTGACATTTATATGTGATAAGCCAACTAAGAAGTATCTCTAAATAGCTACCCGTGACCTGTTGATACCGTAAATGTTATAAGTGTGTCGCTAAAGTAAATATTAACGTAAATTGTTAGATTACTTTGCAAACGGACAATTAAGTCGTTACATTAGTACCATAAAATACCATATATCTTAATTGCTAGAATTTGTAAAAAAAATTAGCGATTTTTAGCAAATTTTTTTGTTGATTGAATTTTTTACAATTTTAATTGTAAATAAACAAATAAATATCCCTGGAGATGTTACAAAAATTGAATCTAACCCCAAAGAAGCAAACATTATAATATGCTTGTGTTATTGGTGCTAGTCAACGAAACTAATACATAGAAATACTTAAATACATACGAGAATAGATTTAATAAGCACCCAGACCCGGAAATGCAGACATCTAAATGTTCATCACTCAAACGCCTCTTCCCGTCGGGAATCGAACCCGAGCCTCGCGGTTGGTCGTTGTAGTTAGGCGTGTACGCTAGCCACTCGACCAACGAGGCGGTCAAATTTTATTTTGAACCGGTCAAGTTTTATTTTGATATTTTGACCTGCCAAGCTTTGGCTGGTAGAATAATTGGCAACCAATTTTGCAAATCGTTTTTAATCCTAAAAAAGTTTATATCAAAGTAAATATTTGTCGATAACCAGGTGGAATAATTGGGTGGTACAAAAAAATCAAGGACAACGAACAAGCACACGGCTCTTCTGATGAACAGAGCTGTGGCTACCATAGATGCGCTGTCCTGTCCTGTCCTGTCCTATGAACGGGATGTTAGGCCAATTTCGCATGGCTGCCGGCCACCTTACTCTCTGAATCGGAACGTGACAGTCATCGTGGCGGCAGTAATACGTCAGGCAGTGGATTCCTACCTGGACAAGTTAGACTACTCTACTACCTGTGATCTCTTTAGTGATGACTTATATTTAACCAGTGCTCATTTTTTACAAGCTGCCCGACAGAGAAGTAGATGGTCTATTCTACTTAGCGGACCCGGACCAACAAGAAAAATTAATTCTCATATTCTCAGGAATCTTTTACAAAATAACCGCCAGCTCTCGGTCTAATAGACAATAGTCTATAACACTTGGAGGGTTGAGACACTGTCTTTCACAGCCACCCTCATCAAGATTTACGGGAGAGGTGCTTCTTTGAGGATGATTTGCTATTATGAACAATTATTTAATATTAGATTTAAATTTTCGTTGATAAGGAGCAAATTGGTCATGCCCACCGTAAATTACTGCAATTATGTTAATTTTGTGTCTTTACCTCTTTTTATTAAGGAGTTCTTCTGATGAAAGACCTCCTTCACTTAACCTTTCGTTATTACAATTAAAATGGTTTGGGACTTTTCGCCATAATATGCTTATTAGTCAGACTTTGTCTGTGTTAAGATACTTTTGAAAAATGAATATAGGTTCTTATTTTTATTTTTTAGCACTTGCCCTGTGCTTGGGATAAATTTCTATAAATTTTAAAGAAAGAAAAAATTTCGCCCCAGAGAGGATTTGAACCTGTAACCTTTCGTCTCAAATTTTTTCTTTGTTTAAAATTTATAGAATATAGGTTCAACGATTTATCTACGAAATCAAATTTTGCATCCCGGGAAATAGTGTCTCAAATTTGAATAGTTCATCAGTATTTATACAACTTTCACCCAAAATATATCTATCTATATCACCAATCACACGTGTAAGTATGAAATAATATCAATAATTTGCTTGTTAATTACATTTTTTTTTATGTTATAAGAAGGCAAACAAGCAGACGGATTTCCTGGTGGTAAGAAATTCACGCCGCCTAGAGACACCAAAGGTGGTAATGGTGCGTTGCCAACCTGAGGTCGGAATGTTAGGCCTAGAGCAAAAGTAAGTTTACCGGCTACTTTACAATTCGAACGGGAACACGTCATGACGTTACGGCGGCAGGAATAGGTAAGACGGTGGTACCAATCCAGGCAGTCGCTGCCAAACTTTACCACCTAGTCGGATGTCACGGTGTTAGTGATGGTAAGCCTATGCTCGCCTTTTACGAGCTGCCTGGCAAGGAATGGTCTATTCTACAAAGGAGCCCGGACCAACACGGGGAAAAAAGAATAAAAAAGAAGAAGGTTCTGACTGACTGACCACTTTAGTACTAGTCTCTAGTATACATTTTTTTTTACTTCTAGTATACATATACAAAAGGCAATCTAGATACACAGTGCGCTAGAACAACGCAACAACGCACACATAGACATCGCCCACGGTCATGATATTTTGAACCAGTCTAGACTATTACGAGCGCAAGTGTCACTCGCTTGAGATACGCTTATGTCATAGTATTCACATACTTATTACATACTCACATTTTATGCAAAAATGGCACAACAAAAAATATGCGCATATAAATATTTTTACGCCTGTCTGTCCGAGTGTCAAAGTATCTTCTCACCCATATCCCCAAATATGTAGGCAGAGGTGCAACCAGGGCATAGTCCGCTTGTTCGGCCATGTTAAAAGAATGACAGATAAAATATTGACAAAGCAGATATACAATGCGAACCTGGATAGCCGTAGCCTAGATACCCGTAGAGACCAAGGTTGACTTTTCATGATCAGATCGATCGGATATTATCGGAGGGTGGCCTAAAAAGTCTCCAAAACTGACGGTTTTGTAAAAAGCGTAATGAATGTGAAGGAAGCCAGATTTGTCAGAATCGTGAGGTTTGGCACTCGATACTCTCTGCCTACCCTGTTAGGGACATGGCGTGATGTATACATATGTATGTATGTACTCCTGGAGATTACAGTCCTAAAAAAGACCTGATGTCATTTCCAAATATTGATAACTCAGTCCAATGTACTTATCTCTCTTTCGTTTGAACTTTGTTTTTTGATATCAAAAGACTCTAAAAAAAGGGTCTTCAAGCCCATATCCCCGAAGAGGTAGGCAGAGGCACAACCAGGGCTCCCACGACTAGCCGAAGACACTAAGTCCCACAGTGAGATAGGTGGCAAGCCTATCGCCAATCGGGCACATTTCCAATCCCGACCAACATTTTTTATTAGAAAAACTCTGTTAAATATTTTTTTTATTTATATTATTTGTATCAGGAATTCTATTCACTAGTTTGTATTTTAATTAATAGGGGGTTGTCTGTTTGCGACCACTTTGCCTGTAGATGACAAAATAATTGGAAAAGTTAACGCGATGCACAAACTACCAATTTGCAGCAGTTTGTCATACTTACATGACATTTTATTTTTAAATTCTGCAACATCTAGGAATATTTCAACACAAATGCAAAAAAAGGCGAGCATAGGTTTACCGTCACTAGCACCGTGACATCCTACTAGGTAGTAGAGTTTCGCAGCAACTCGCCCGGATTGGTACCACCGCCCTGCCTATTCCTGCCGCCATAACGTCAGTGCTTGCCGTTGACGTGTTCCGGTTTGGAGGGTAAGGTAGCCGGTAAACTTACTTTTGCTCGAGGTCTTACATCTTGGCCTTAGGTTGGCAATGCACCATTACTACATTTGGTGTCTCTAGGCAGCGTGAATTTCTTACCATCAGAAAATCCGTCAGCAAGCTGAAATGGCAATAGGTTAGCCACATTACTCGCAGAACCGACAACTGCTGGGGAATACAAGCGGCTGGTGACTGTGACTTGTGGCGCTCCTTGGGAAAGGAAGGTCCAGCAGTGGACGTCTTCCGGCTGATAATCATGAAAATAATTTACCGCGCACAGTGCCAGTTGAATAAATTATTCGAATACTAGATTACTCTTCTAGTAAGCGATAGTCTCATAACTTTTATGCTCAAATTTAAATTATAAAAGCTACTTAATTTTAATTACAACTTTAAGATTTTTTTATTAAGAAAATTATTATATTTTTGTCAGAGATAACGCAAAAGCAATTTAAGCATGTCCATACCAGAGATCTTGGGCTTTTTACAAATAAAATTAAGTTATGTTAAGATATTTGAAGCAAAAAAGTGTTTTGTGTTATACGTTTAGCCGGCGAATGTCGTACTGACGTGATTTGGTAACATACCAACATTAGTGCTATCTACCACTATCTCATAATTGTAATTTAAAATAATCGTAATTAAATTATCTTAAATTTAAAAGAAAATTGGATTTTTCCAATTTTCTAATAAAAAAAAATGTTGGTCGGGATTGGAATTGTGCCCGGTTGGCGATAGGCTTGCCACCTATCACATTGTGGGACTTAGTATCTTCGGCTAGTTGTGGGTGCCTTGATTGTACCTCTGCCTATCTCTTCAGGGATATGGGCGTGAAGATACTTTAAAATAATCTAGGAAAACTTAAGTCAAATTGGTCAAGCGGTTTTGAAAAAGAATTATGTATCTATATAGTTTATATTAATTTCCTCCGGGTTTCTTTGCAGAATAGAACATCTGCCTTCCTACCAGGCAGCTCGTAAAAGGTGAGCATAGGCCTACCGTCACTAACACCGTGACATCCTACTAAGTGGTAGAGTTTTACAGCAAGTCACCGCCTTGCTTATTCCTTCCGTCATAACGTCAGGTTGCCGTTGAAGTGGTCCGGTTCAGAGAGTAAGGTAGCCGGTATTCTTACTTTTGCTCGAGGCCTAACATTTCGGCCTCAGGTTCGCAACGCACCATTACCACCTTTGGTGTCTCTAGCGGCAGGAATTCCTTATCATCAGGAAATCCGTCTGCTTTTTGCATTACAATATCATAAAAAACCTGAAAATTCAAAAGTCATAACTCTGGCTGTATTTTGCTTTTTTATTTTGCAAACAACATTGTTAACTCGTCAAAGGTTTGGCTTGTAAAATAATGACGAGCGAAAAGCCAGCCTAGTTTCTGAATTATTTAATACCTCTTAATATTAGATTGGAAATGGTTTCCGTTCATAAATATGGAGTGCTCGTTCAAGTGTAGCAACTTATTATGCGGGATGGAATCCCAAATCGTTGAGACCATATTTAAATAAAGATTGGTTCAAGATCGAAAATTTGAGATTTATTTAGTTAAAAGATTATTAGAGATTTATTTAGTTAAATATATATAGAGATTTATATAGTCAAAATATATTTAGTCTGTCAGATCGTAGAACAAACTTGAATTTATAAATTTTAATGAATATTATTTAGTATTTAGGTATATATATTGATATGGGATATGATGACCCATGAGAATTCACTTTACTTATAGATACTAAAAGAGCCAACCTGCAACTAAAAAATACAATTAGTTTATAAGCACATTGTAAGGACAACAACTCACCGATAGCATCTGTGGTATCGATAGGCCACAGTCATCTCTTACCATCGAAACAAACTCTTCGGCAAGAAAGATTTCGGTGATTATACTTTTTGTAATTATATTGTTACTTGTACCAGCGAACACCGAGTTTTTCTTTTTGATAGATGATCCGTAATTCGGTGATCCGCAAGAAAATGAGAGTAACCGACATAGTTCAGAGAGTTAGCAAGCTAAAGTGGCAATGGGCAGGCCACATTGTTCGCAGAACCGACAACTGCTGGGGAAGAAAGGTTCTCGAGTGTCGGCCCCGCACCGGAGGACGTAGTGTTGGACGACCTCCCAACCGGTGGATTGATGATCTGGTCAAAGCCGCGGGGAGTCGCAGGATACAAGCGGCTGGTGACCGCGAATTGTGGCGCTTTTCGGGGGAGGCCTATGTCCAGGAGTGGACGTCCTCCGGATGATGATGATGATGTCCATCTCTTGATTCTACGCTACCTCCCCTTCAATTTCAGCCAAATTGGTTTTACCATTATTGAA